>JAVYIG010007924.1:30000-95293 GCA_035222895.1 Strongylocentrotus droebachiensis
TACTAAAGTATATGAGTTAACACCCTTCTGGTTATGAACAGGGATCTGGTGGATACCAAATAGAAATATAGTGGGAATGCACCCAAGCACCCCACCGATTCCCTTTCACATTTGTAAGGCAGTTAAAAAGGTCATCGTTTCCGAAAATTAAATCTGAACTTCGTCTGAACCAGCAACAGGGCCCTCTTCTCCCTTTCTTGTCTCGTTTTTCGCCCCCTAGTTTTGCCTTTTCTTTCAAATCCTTTTGCACTCTAAACCATAGAGGTGCTCACTTTATGTGCACTATTAGTGTTTGCAATGTAAACATATCCTGAACTTCGGTTGAAAAAGGAGAAGAATCGATTGAGGGGCGAGAAGAGAAAAGAAAGGAGGTAAAGTTACCGGTGGTGGAGGGGTGAATGAGCTGGTCTTGGGGGGCTGACCAATACCTCCTTTGGTTCTTTAACCTTTTCTCTTCAGTTTGCAATGTGAAAAGAAAACACTTCACAAAAGGGAGAGTGTAACAGAAAAATATCATGGATATATACTAGAATATCAAAAGTTGTTGATGAAAGATCACTTTTAACTAATTCTTAGGCTAATGTTAATAAATGTAGGTTTCAATAATGACAGCATTCATTAGAATATATAAACACAAATTGAAAATATCATGGTTAAACAGAATTCAAAACAAAAGATAGTATATCCTGTCAATTTACAAATATAGCCATTATTTTTCATCAATTTTTCTCTAACTTCTAATAACTCTATTCAGCTAGCAGGATGCGCGAGAAGGGGGAGAGGAAGAGGGGGGGGGGGGGGGGGGGGGGGACATATGCCATTCACTTCATCGGACATAGGTTATACCCGGTCAAAATTAATCATACACAATTGCAATTTGTTACACTTGTTATCATTCAAAAATATGCATTTATAATAATTGGACTTTCAGAGTAATCTACTCATTTTCCAGCTCATTGCCCCCAAAGCAATTTCCTATACTTGATGTAATAGGTGCTTTATGAGATGGACAGAGATTACAAAGGGGTCATGTCAGGTCAGAAATATTGTGGTAGTTGATTTGTAAAGAAAGTTACACTTTCTAAATTCCTACAAACAATCAATCCAATATAAAACTCGCTTAAAGGGCAATCCAATCCTTGTAATAAGTTCATTTGTATGAAAACAGAAAGTTTGAAATAAATTAGACTAATATTAATAATAAGACAGTTATGAATGTTTGAAAGATGAGATCACTAAGTCTATGCGAATCTCAAATGGCCAGTTTGGTCAGGGGATCGTGACGTAGTCACAGATAACTCTCCCATTTGATGTGTACAAAAAATATTTATATATTTTTGTTCTTTGTAAGTGCCTTCTCCCTTGGGGCACTACTTAAAGAAATATATTATACCATATAGGTCCTCTTAAAGAGAATAAACCCTCCTGAGTCATAATTTCTTTTAAACTTGAAATTTCAGTTATTTTGTGTGTCGGAACAAATGGGAAAGTTGTCTGCCACTATAATACAGAGACATTACCGATTAAGCAAATTTGAATACAACTTTATCGTTTTTTGTCTGATTTCATTCAAACTTTCATCAGTCTACTTCTCTGATTTTATTGCTTTCCTCTTCAGTAGATTGCTGTCAAGGTAGAATTCCCCTGTAAAGTGTTGGTTACCTGTTACAGGTTGTGACTGCATTGCTAATTGCGCCGTTCAAATGGAAAGAGGAAATAAATGGATTTTGTTGAACAAAGTGATAGAAATTGAGCTATTGAGCAAAGCAAGTCGGACAGAGTGGCCTAAATGAGCCATAACATCCCCACTCAAAAACTCTGATTCTTGTTATAGAGTAATTTCTACTGTCAACATCAATTTGTACCTGCAAAGATGTGCTCTTGCAGTGGTCAAAGAAATGGTTGTCCTTCAATAATAACAAAAGAAAAGAAGTGGAGTGGGGGGGGGGAGGGAGAGAGGGGTAGAGAGAGAGAGAGAGAGAGGGAGAGAGAGAGAGAGAGAAGGGATGAGAGAGAGAGAGAGAGAGAGAGAGAGAGAGAGAGAAGGGGTGAGAGATAGAGAGGGAGATATATAGAGAGAGAGAGAGAGACAGAGAGAGAGAGAGAGAGAGAAGGGATGAGAAAGAGAGGGGAAAAGAACAGGAGAAAAGAGTTATAGAAAGGGAGAATATAAAAAAATGAAAAATTAAGAAGACCTCACCACCCCCCCCCCCCCAAAAAAAAAAATGCATTTGAGAGTGACTTGAGAAACAAAGAGTACTATAAAAGCTATTGGGGGAAGGGGGGGGGGAGGTCCATTTCTATTTTAATAGAAAGAGGAGCAACAGAGAGAGAGAGAGAGAGAGAGTGAGAGAGAGAGAGAGAGAGGGGGGGGGGGGGAGAAGGATGGATAGAGCGAAAGAGAGAGAAGAGGAGAAGAAAAGTGCAAGAGGGGGCATTTTGAAGAAAAAATAGAATACCATCAATTTAATAACATCAAAGGAGAGGATCAAATGAGGACATCTATTATACATGTAGCAGGCAATGAAACAAACAGGTGGCACAATTTTAAAAAAAACCATTTACACGCTTTCAAAGTCCAGTCTGGCCGGTCCAAAGCACTTGTCCATTTTTGTAATATAATCAATATTTAATGCACAAATCTTTGTCAGGTGCCTTGTTAAAAAATATTTAATTCATGTGTTACGATCAAATGTCTCTTGATCAAAAGTCACAATTCAAATTGCATACATTCGATTTTGATTTTGATATATTTACCAACAACAAAACAGTAATAAATTTCATACGATGTGTTTATATATACAAGAAAGAGAAACCATTGGTTGGTTGTGCCTGGGTAGGACAAACACTATGACTTGCCCTATCTGACGACACATTATATATGCAATTTGCATTCTGACTGCTGAAATACAATTATTTGTAAGAGGTGGATGAAATGATTTATTTGGTTGAATTAATGGAAATATATGGCCTACTGTTGATACCCACTCCACAACATTAGACAAGCTCTGCTGCTATTAAAACAAGAAGTGCACACTTCTTTCTTATGTGAACCGGACCTGATGCGAACCCACGCGCTGCACTTCTTTCATATGTGAATGGTGCCTCTTTCATTGACCAGTCCATGCAGTCAGACATTCACTGACCGGTCCAGCCTAGACTGACCCTAGTCACTTTGTCACTGTTTATTATTATCATAATTCAAAAGTCCTCTCCGTTTCCCCCGGGGCTAAATTCCACACACAAAAAAAAGGGGAGTTTAATTCAACCTACAAAGGGGGCGGTCTCAATTATTCTATAGCTTTTTCGGAGAAAGGAATGCCCCCCAAACGCTCTCTGACGACCCGGCCACGGGTCAGATTTAAGTTTCAGACTCCCTCTTACAAAAGGCACTGGCCAGAAAGAGGAAAGATTTTATGATATTATTAAAGACCACCCGTGGACGCGAGCATATATCGGTGTGAAGATTGGAAACGGACGGGGGCAAGAGTTTATATCGCATTGTATTATCCTAAGGTAAAAAAGCATCTAGGCTACTGGACTATTAGCTTAAACTCGGTATGCACTACAAGCAGGTATTTATATGCCTGTTAGAAACGGAAATAACCTAACGAGACTGGGAGGGGTCATAAGATTGACAACATGAATAACTTTGGAATAACATTAATATTTATGAAGGCGTAGCCTGGGAGGGGTCATAATATTGATATAGTGACTAATTTTGCAACAGCACTAACATAATAATGACTCTACATCTACATATGATGAAGTGTCGTAGTCGAGTGGTTAAGCACTTGACTTAAAATGAAAAAGTCGTGGGTTCTATCCTCGACATGGCACTTTTGTGTTTTTGCAAGGCAATAATCTACATTTGCTACTCCATACCCAGGAGAGAAATGGGGGCCTGGTAGGATGGCAAAAGCCTTTGTGTTAGTTATTGCAATATGCCCTCACAGTGAACATATGGTAGGAATACTCCCCAGGGAGTGGAGATGGTGCACATTGTGCATGAATGAATTCGATGAGCGGAACAATAATATCTGTTAAGTGCTTAGAGATGCTATTTAGTATTAAGCGATATCCATATCATTATTATTGCAACAATGGAAATCTTTTCCCTTTTTTGAGGCACCAAAAGCAAGATAAATCGGCAAGTTGTCCAATAACCTTGCTCTTATATTTCATTTCCGAAAATGGCGACCCATGTCAGCGATAAATATTAATCTGAAGAATAATTATCATGATAAATATCATCAATAAAGCACTTCTTGACATATGGAAGGAGAGTTTGAAAGTTGAATTTTAAAGATCTATTAAAAAGGAAACTTTAGCATTAGGACATAGACCTGAACACTTGATATCTCATGGAAATTATGCCATTTAAACATATTCATCTTTCAACTTAATTTAAGAAGTCCATTTCTGTCACATATTTATGTTAGACCTGTGATGGGGGATAACATCCTTGCAAAGTTGACCTTTGACCCAAACCGAATGGGATATTATATTTAACAGGATAATGAATGCGCTGGCATTGTTTGACATCTCTTTATAATAGCTAAAACTTTTCTCCTTGCCTGGGGAGAAAAGCTACCCTTATTAAACGGGGAGCAGGTTTACAGAGCGGACAATTTTCAGCTTTGAAGTGCAATTTTAATTTGTCAGTGAATATAATATCGCATTTAGCATCAAAGGGAAAGGAAATTGTAAAATGTATTAAGAATGGTCTCGAGCTGGAGGGGGAAATATTTTCTGTAAAAAAAGGTCAAATGGATAGTTTAATAGTTCTTTGCAGGAAGAATGCAATTACCTGCACCAAGGTAGGATCTTTGTCGTACCTTTCAAATGTTTGTTTGTTGGAAGATGGTAATCAAGATGATCTTAACTAAATGTTTCAATAGGTTAATTGATACAATTCTAGAAAGTACAGACTCAATAAGGTTTGGTGTACCGGTATTTGAGTTTAGGTGACTCAACTATGTACATTGCACTTGAAAAATTGCAATAATTCTTTTCCTCTTTTGCTTGTGAGGGTAGATGATCTTAACTAAATGTTTCAATAGGTTAATTGATACAATTCTAGAAAGTACAGACTCGATGAGGATCGGTGTATTTGAGTTTAGGTGACTCACTCACCTACATGTATGTACAAACTATATACACTGCACTTGAAATAATGCAATTATTTTCCCCCTCTTTTGCTTATGAGGGTGAATATTCAGTAAGGTTTGTCTGCTTAGAACCAAAAACGTAGTGTTGTATCGTCTCATAGTTTTACATAGGGTTGACGTCTTCTCTGCTCTCAACAGATGGGTATCTAGGAATGCTTAAAAGAAAAATAATTTTTGCTCCTCGACCAAATTATGCTTTCTCTTCCAAGTTCAAATGTTTGAGTTATGGGGTAGATTAAATATAGAGAAATAAATAAGAATGACCAAATACTTGCCTCATCATTAATAAATTAAACACTCTTTAATAGATGAGTAACAGAACTAAATGAACTTCCTTCTTCTGAACAGAATGATTAATAACAAAACGGTTAACATGATTTGGGAAGAAAGACATTAATTTGTGGACCTTACTAATAACTTTTTTTTAAAACTTGAAAGGGCATTTTTAAATCTTGATGTGTTTCATGACAAAAGCCTGATAATTTTCACTTATAAATCACTGCATGGTAAACAAATTTTCTTCACGATAGATCTGCATTCCTAAACTTATATCATTTTTTATACAAACACGATTATTGCTAAGGAAAATATTTTGAGGTCTTACTAGCAAACAATATTGCCTTTAAGGAGATCTGTCCCTAGAGTTTGGAAATTTAGACCCTTCCCCAAATGGACCTTAATTGAGTGTTGAATTGTCCAAATTAAGTCCAGACATTTCGAGAAGGAAAGCGTCTGTTTCACGTAGATGTCACATATGATATGAAAAGGTGATGAGATATGCTATAAATTGTGTATCAAATGATCTTTAATGGAATTTATCAATTTTCCGGTGAAAATGGGGCCCGTTTAGGGTTGTCATTCAGAAAATAATTGCCTTGAAAAAGTTAGTTGAATAATACTTGTATAATGTTAGGAATACAATGAAATAAAAAACTTCTTTTTCTTTGTCCTCATGCATGTTCTTCTTTTTTTTCTTCTCTTTTTCTTCTCCTTTTCCTCCTTTTTCTTCTTCTTCTTCTCCTTCTTTTCAACATCATCATCATCATCGTCATCACCATCATCATCATCATCGTCATCACCATCATCATCATCATTATCACCACCATCATCATCATCGTCATCATCGTCATCATCATCATCATCATCATCATCGTCGTCGTCGTGGTCATCATCATCATCATCATCAATATCATCACTATCATTCGTATCATAAATATTTAAATTTATTTCAAGTGTTCTATTTCAATTTCTAATGTGTAAAGACACTGTTGCAGTATCCATATCCTGAATAGTTCAAATGGCAATCCTATAAAATCTATATTCTGAAAGAAAGCTCCCTAAATATGATTTTGATTTATTGTGTTAGTTTAAAACTATATATTTGTCAAGCTTACATCAGCTTTAACATAGCTATGAACAGTAATAGTTGTACACAGCACATAACAGCACCAAATTTTGGCCCACCTTCATGCCACTGCATATTTTAGGGCTATGGTTCACGTTGTTGTTGTTGTTGTTGTTTTAGTCTTAAGGGCGTGTTTCATTCAATTATGAATATTTACGCCGAATTCTAGTTTTTTAATAATTTTAAATGGAAGCATAAAAGGAGGGGAAAAAAAAAAAAAACAACGCTGTTCAATTTTTCGCAATTTGCGGAGATTCCAGACAGGCTGTCAACATAAAATCATTTGACTTATCACTACCTGTTAAGTCTTAGTCTTGCTTCAAGTCATTACCAATAACTGCAGAGTTTACAAATGGAGTCTGGCCTGTAGACTAGCAAGTCTTCACCTTGAACGCTTAAGAAAAGAGTGCCTTGTCCTTAACTTGAAGAAAGGAAAAACAAATGGTGGTTGGTTGGTCACTTAGGTCAGAAGGATTTTTTGTTGTGTGTATGTAGGTCAAACAACTTTGGCCTGGCGACTCATATGGGTCAAGCAGAACAGCGGAGTTGGCCTCATTCTGCAAGCACTTTAACACTTTGACACTTTAATGGAAAATATTGTGTCTTGAATGAAGCCTAATCCACAGTTCTACGGTAAGAAGTTACAATACAGAGCCTATGGGCTTTAGTCTCAAAAGTCTCCAAGTTCAGACCCTTTGACATAATAGGTTCATTTTTACACAGCACAGCTACATGTGCTATATATGAACTTCTTCCTTACTGGGTACCCATTTACTTCACCTGGGTGGAGAGTAGCAAATGTAGATTTATACTCATTGCATATTTTGCTCCTGATAAGCGTTTGTGCCTGAAAACTTAGTTAGCCTGGTTTGAAGAAAGCGCTGTTTCTTTAGCAAGGTCACAAATAGTTAAATCACTTTGAGGTCAATTTCCTTATCTAACTTTATCATTATTATTATTATGAAATATTTGGCAAAACCTGTGCCTGGAAGGCAAAAAGCTAACTGAATCATTGTAACCCTCGGGTCTCTCCTCCCAGTATAACTGATCGGGGGTTTGAATCCACAATCTTTGCTTTGACAGGCAGGCGCTTTACCGACTGAGCCGCCTCGCCTCCTTTCATGCTTATGAAAAGTTTCTTCAGATTTTGTAAGACTATTGGGCCACTTAAATGTTTATATATTTAATTGGTAATGTAGAAGACTAGTACGATTCTACAAATCTAGTCATTCTACACAAATTTCAGATAATCAAGTGATAAAACCAACTGAATACTAAAATGTTTGTAATAAGATAACCAAGCTGGGAGATCTTCTTCTTCTTCCAGGAAAAGTACAGTCCACCGTCTGGTGTATCACGTACTATTAGGCAGGTCTGGTGTTGTGAATGTACAGGGAAAATTTAAAACTTTCTACAATATTCTATGTTATTGCTTACCTCACTCCGTCAACGTGCAAGAGCCACCGAGACTCTTCAAACGCATCGAGACACAGTTGCGTTGCTCAGGTCAGTACTACAAATTTGTGCAAAAAGTAACAGAAGTAAAACGTATTTTGGTTCATAACAAATGCACATATAATAGTAAGATTAAACGAGAACTTACCGTTTGAAGTTTGATCTTTATTTTATGAATATTTAGGAGGAAGTTATTACATGAGATCCCGTCGCGCATGCGCAGTCAATATTCAAAGCTACAAATGTGGTTACTCTCAGTAGTAAGGAACAGGAACTTACACTTAAGTTTGAAGTTTGGGTGGGTGAGGAGGGCATGTAATAACTTCCTCCTAAATATTCATAAAATAAAGATCAAACTTCAAACGGTAAGTTCTCGTTTAATCTTACTATTTTATTTCATATTTCGTCGTTCGAAATTACATGAGATTTTGAAGCATAGTAGCCACATTTGGAACAACCAACATGTATGGAAAGTGAACACTGATTATGCAGATTGAATTGGATGCTTCTAACCAATGACTCACCATATTTGACAGTTATTGTAGTCTGTTCATACATGTGGCAAAACATTTCACATACAAGACGTCCATATATAAGACGTCATAATGTTGCAAAAACATTGTTCGTTTCTGTATCTAGCTTATTCTAGCCATCTGGTTTCTTAATCCCAGTTCTATTAATTAGACAGCTGGTCTCTTAATGCCAGTTCTATTGAAAAGCCTCATGATGCAGTTCTTAAAGCAGTGTGCTATCTTGTAAGACTGCCTGGGTAAAGTTTCTCTTGTTTTCAAAAGGTTTCCTGTAGAACTTCCTGAACGTTTTCTCTGAAGACCATCCTGCTCGGGCTAGGATCTGGTCCATTGGAAGTGCTGCCTTGGCAGCTGCTGAAGTTGATGCTGCCCGCGTTGAATGAGCCTTATAAACGTTTGTATCCACACCTGCTCTTTGCAAGCAGGTCTTGATCCAGCGAGATAAGGTTTGAGTTGTTACTCTATTATGAGGTCTGGTGTAACTTACAAAGAACGAGTTCTCATTCCCACGAAGTAGTCCTGTGCGCTGGACATAATGTTTCACATATTTTACGATACACAATCTTCTATCAGGAGGATATGCTTCCAATTTAAACTTAAAATTGGTATTTCCTGGTTTGCTTTGCTTCAAGTGTTCATCCAAATGAAAAACCACAAAGCCCCCTTTTAGGGTCATCTTGTTAGTCTTCAATATATGCAAGGTTTGCACTCTCTGTGCCGATACAAGAGCCATTAGCATACATACTTTGAGTGTTAAATCTCTGAGGTTTAAGGAGTTTACTGGAGACAATTTTCTTAGAAAATTGAGGACTGGACTAATATTCCATATTTCTGTATATCTAGGTAAGACAGGTCTGAGTTGAAAAACACCTCTCATCAGTCTGGTTATAAGTGGGTGAGTACTCATTGTCTGATTACTGTCAACGAGAATCAGAAAAGTGGATAAAGCGCTACGAGCTGTATTGATCGCACTGTAGCTAAGGTTCCTGTCATGAAATAAACTACTAAGGAATTCTAGTACCGTTTCCACCTCGGCTTGGAGGTAACTCGTATTCCTGCTGTGGCAAAATCTTCGCCACTGTGTGATGTAAACTTGGTACTGCTTGCAGGTTGATGCTCTCCATGAAGCTGTAATGATATCCACTGTTCGTCTGCTTAGTCCCCGATTCTCAAAGTGTTGCCGCATAACCTGCAACATAGGAGGTCAATATTAGCATTAAGAGGGTGGGTGGTGTTTAACACAGGAAGGAGTAGCAAATCTTCTTGCCTCCGGATAAACAATGGCTCTCCTTCCATCATGCTAACCAACTGAGGGAACCACGCCTGAGTGGGCCAATTAGGGACCAGAAGTAACCCTCTAGCTTTATCCTCTCTGATTTTTTGCAAGCATTTGGGGATCATACAGAACGGTGGGAATGCATAGAATGCAAAAGGTTTCCAATCTAGCGTAAATGCGTCAACTGCAAAAGCCCCAGGGTCTGGGTGCCAAGTGACATATTTCTCTACTTGAGCATTTAGTCTCGAGGCGAACAGGTCTATTTCTGGTACACCAAAGTGGGAAACTATTCTATCGAACACTTGTCTGTTTAGTTTCCATTCTGTTCGATCATTAAATTTCCTGGATCTTTCATCTGCTATAGTATTGAGCCGACCAGGTACATGGGCTGCAGAGACCCAAATTTTTCGAGAAATGCACCACTGCCAAATTTCTCTTGACATCTTGTCACACATTGTGGACTTGCAACCTCCCATGTGATTTAAATAAGCCACTGCAGTGGTATTATCTATTCTTACCATCACATGAACGTTACGCTTATTCATGCAAAAGGATTTTATCCCCAACCCAGCGGCTAGGGTTTCCAGGAAATTTATTTCATTGTTTCTTGCCCTTTCTGCCTCAAATTCATTCCATCGACCCCCTGTTTGCTTCTGGAGGTCAGTAGCTCCCCATCCAAGGCCACTGGCATCTGTGTGCAATTCTAAGTCAGGTTTTTTCCTAACAATTGGGGAGGAGGCCATAGAAACATTGTTCATCCACCACTTTAACTCCTCTTTTGCCTCAAGGGACAACTTCATCTTTCTGTCAAAATGGCCCCTGTTTTGTCTGAGGGCTGCAATTTTGTCCCTTTCCATTGATCTATAGTATAAGGGGCCATACTCAACCGCAGGGAAAGTAGCTATGACCTTCCCAATCACTCGTGCTACCATTCGTATTGATGGAAGGTACGTGCCCATTAATTCACGGCATATATCTTTCACTTCTTGTGCCTTTGTTTGAGGCAATTTAACAATCATACTCTCAGTGTTAAGAATGAAGCCAAGAAAGGCTAGTTCACGTGTTGGGATGAGCACTGATTTTTTAGTGTGAATGAGGAATCCTAATTCTGAGAGGATCTTGGTTGTTGCACTCACACTCTCTTTAAGCTTCTCTTTTGTCTCACCAATAATTATGGTGTCGTCCAAATATCCTATGACTGTATGACCTGCTTGTCGCAGTTCGGCAAAGACTGGCTTCAGCAATTTTGTGAACAGTCTGGGGGCTGTGCTGAGCCCATTAGGTAAGGCTGCAAATTGCCAGCGCTCACCCTGCCACATGAACCTCAAGTATTTTCTACTATTTGGGTCTACTGGAATGGAGTAATAAGCATCTTGGAGGTCGATTGATGCAAGATAACAGTGCGGAGAAATCAAGTGCTTGGCAGTGTGGATGTTATCCATCTTAAAGTGTTGTACGTTCAGACTTTTATTAAGCTCTGATAAGTCTAAGATCATACGAGTACCCCCATCTTTCTTGGGTCTCGTGAAGATGTTTGAGAGGAATTCTCCCTCTTCAAATGAGCAAGGTTCTATTACGTTTTTTGCTTGTAGAGCCAAGATTTCTTTAGTAATCTGATTTATTTCTAAAGGGCTCTTTTTGTAACCATAGAGGGGCTTATTTCTTGAGGGAACCCCTTTCGAATAATCAAATTCGATCTCATAGCCTCGCACTGCTGATAGCAGAAAAAGATCTGACGTTAATTCACGCCATCTACGATAGAAATATATCAATCGACCACCAACAGGCACATTTGAGATGCATTCTTGTTGTAATGTACATGAAGTAGAAGGAGCATTAATCTTAACATTCTCAAAATATTCATATGTGCTACTTACCTCTTTGGGTAATGGTGTAGCTATTTCCTCCTTGCGGCCTGTGGCCGCTGGAAGGATTGGGTTTGTTTCCCCATGCTCATCGTCTGGGTGTGAGGCGGAGCTCTGTAAGGTCTGCCTCGTTGGGTTCGCTGGCCTAAAAAAGGCCTGTTGTAGTTCCCACTTGCGGGCCTGCTACTTGTAAAAGTTTGTGATGTGCCGGTGGCACGGTTCCATCCTTGTCTGCGGTATTGGAAAGTGCTGGACGCTTGCGTCCTGTACGGATGGTACTGGGGGCGGGGTGTACGTTGTCCACGCACCACGCCAGATGCAGCTTTTTGTTGTTCTGTAAGATCTTTGACTCTCTTTGTTAAGTCATCGCCAAATAAGTACTGACTCACTGGTGTGGCAGGTTTGCATAGATGTGAGTACTTGGCATTTAAGTCTGGCTTAATCTGATCTTTGCGTAAGCAGTTGATTTCAAAGTTTGTGTTACACAGCAATGCCAATGCATCCTGTTGTGTCTCTGATAGGCTATCGGGGGACAGAGTTTGAATAAAAGCTGTGAGTCCCCTTGTCAAGGGCTTTTGGATTCTTTGCAGTTTCAAATCACGGCTTCTTGTTTGCGAGGATAGGTTTTCCCATATTGCTGCATTCACTTTGGGGCAACACAGTGGAGTACAATTGCTTGGAGGAGGGTATTTCCCTCCAGCTTCCTCCAACACATTTTCCTCTAGCTGGTTGGACATGAGGTACATGGCAGACTTTGCTAAATCATTGTGGATCGCGCCACCTACCCCAGTGGGGATAGCAAATTTCTGAGCCAGGGCAGGAACTTTGTCCATATTCTCCTGGTCTAAACCTGGTGCAACAGTTTCGTTGATATCACCCTCATCCATGCTGCCAATGTCATATGAATTAGGGCATTGGCCCATGTTTCCAGTGTCAATATGCTCAAAATCATCATCATCATGTTCAACTTCAAGAAATCTCACGTTCGCCGCAGCTGTACATGCTGTCGGCGGTGAATCCCCGGTGGGGCGAGTTGCAGATTGACAAGGCAAAAAATCCACCATTCTCTCCATTAAGGATTCCAATTTGTCAAGTCTTCCTCGTAAATCCGTGAAGTCCTCCTTTTCTTCAGGCTTTTTGCCCTTCTTTTTAGGCCCAGAGTTCTTAGACTCATTCGGGGCAGGCTTTGCCAAGACACTTTTGCGTTTCGTATCGGAGGATTTCACTGCCGCTGAGCGCTTTGGCTCAGGCTTCGTAGAGGTGCCCGCGGCGGTTTCGCCCGGGGGAGTTCCGGCTTTAGCCGTGCTCAGCGTTCCGCTGGTTTTCTGCTTGGTGCTGCCGTTGCTGCTTGACGGAGACGCCATCGTGTCCGTGGAAAACGGAGCAAAACTTCGATATATGATATAAAAACAGCACAGATTCTCAAAAGTCTTCAAAAAACATGAAAAAGGAGAGTTTCTCTCCCTAATGTTGTATTTTTTCGAAACCGCTGGTCCGAAAAAACGCCGAAAATTAGGTATTTTGACTGCTGAGGGAAAGTTACTTTCCCGGTAAAAATCAATTGCGCGGCGAATTAACTGCGCATGCGCGACGGGATCTCATGTAATTTCGAACGACGAAATATGAAATAAAATAGAAACTAATTGTGCAAAAAGTGACAGAACTTAATCTTAGTTTGGTTCATATAAAATGCATAATGTAAATTACTCAATTATAGAAACGAGTTGAATCCTGTAATGATAAGCAGGGAATAATTTTCCTGGTATCGCATCGCAATTTGCTATGCATTTTTGCATGACTGCTATACAAAATATCTTTTTGTGTAGCAGTTTTCTTCCATAGAAATGTACAGAATTTCTTTTGAAATATTTATCCATCGGCTGAAATTGCTAATCAAAAAATTTGAGGAAAATTATTCCCTGATAAGTACATCTTCATGTAAGGCCTAAAATTAATGCCCTCTTGAAGAATTTCTTTATTTACTTTCTAAAAAGAACTAGGGTACAGGAAGTGAGGAGAGAAAGGCAATGCCAAAAAAAAAAATTATCCTCCTTATTTCCATCAAAAAGTAATTATGACAAAAAAGAGAAAAGCAGAGAAAACAGAAAGGAAAATGAGGGTGGATCTTTTTTTTCTCTTCTGTTCATTTCTTTTTTGCCTTGCCCCATTTTCTCTCTTGTCCACGCCACCCTCTGTGAAAATTTGCCCTCTAACAAAAGAATAATTACTCTGACCGGGTCTCATTTCTAGGGGATAAAACCCCAAGTATTTATTATGTCAATATAAACACTTCCCCTCTCCTGATAGATCGCAAGTAAATTCTGACCAGGGGACTTGTTGCGGTCAGTTTTCATTGACCGTCATCAGAGCCAAATGTTAATTTTTTTTTATTTTTTTTTTTTTTTTGGGGGGGGGGGGGGGGTTCTCCTCCTCTTCTAGACTGTGGTTTCAAGGCTGGGGAAGTTTTTTGTCTTTTTTGGTGAAATTTTATTTGCCCATTACCCCCCTATGCAAGAATGTGATCAGAGGAAAGTGGTAAGAATACTCCCCAATGAGTGGAGATGGTGCACACACGTGCTGGCTTAAAATCCAGTGACCAGAAGTAATATGAGCAATATAAAAGTAAATAATAATAATAATAATCCATTTTTTTATATAGCGCTCAATACACCGATCCAACGATGTGCCTAAGCGCTTTACATATATTACAGATATATTATTACCCCATTATAAACTGTGATAATAATTTGTATAAAGTATGTGAGATAAGTCTGGAATATACATGGTAACATATTATCTTGCTTTCCTCCACTGAGATACAGTGGAACATGCTATACCAACTGCCCATATCAAAAACAAAATATTTTAAAAGACATTTTATTTTGTTTCTTGGCCCTGTAACATAAAAATCAACTTAAAGTCCATTGTGAAAATCGATTGTATTTCCACTCTTGCCACAATTATTATATCTTACAGTGTATGAGATCTATCTTTAACATAGAATGTAATGATCCAAAGTTACTACTAACTGTAAAGATATCTAATTAAAGGAGACTATTAAGGGGGGGGGGGGTAAGAGTTGGTTGTAACCCTATATGACCCTGGTCTACCAATTCACAGCTGCCCCATAGACGATTACAACTTCAACTTTTCTTCTCTCATCTCTTTCCAAAGTCCTGAAATACTTATTTTTACGAGGCACATACTGGGAATTAAAACTCTAATCCCCAATTAATCAAATTCTTCCTCTCCCGTCCAACACTTACGATTCCGCCAGGAAAATGCAATTAGGAACCCCGAACGGAAACACGTACTGTCACATATCAAAAACTTCCTACAGGTGTCTCCAAGAACAATAGAGTCCCCCTACTACCGGTTCCACCAAGAAAAGAGGTGAGTGGATGAGGGAGAGGGGGTCAAAAATGGGGCGGGGCATCCACAAAGGTCGGTTAGTTTTATCCCTTTCTCTCATCTCCTCTGTTTGTCCTTCACGAGAGAGAAAGGGAGAAGAGAGAACATTGCACTTTTGCCCTAAATATTTTTTTAGGTCAAGTTTAAGTTGGAAGGGCCATGAGGATTTGAAGTTTTGTTTCATGGTGCATTCTTACAGTACAGAGTTTGGCAATGGATTACTTCAAGCATATCACAGGCATTATAGCTTTTCCTTTCTTTTTGGACAAGCATGCCACAACCCCTCAGCAGAGAGAACACAGTGACTTAAGCTCACGCACGCCAGCTATTCTCCACTCCTTACGACAGATAGTCGACCTGTTCGAAACGTCGAGCCACTCCCGCCACTCATCCTCTCCAAGTGCTATAGTATAGAACTATAACCTAAGAAAGATAACCAACAGACTTTTTCAAGACTATACCAACAGTCCTTTTCAGGACTACACACCCTCAAGAAAGATTACAGAGAGTCCTTTTCAGGACCCCTCAATCCTCCCTCTCTCTCTCTCACATGGTGCACCCGCAAGCCTACTGTATAGTATTAAACAGTTTGAATTGTTTAAGTTCCTAAAGCATTCTAATGAATAATCAGTGTCACAACTGTGAATAAATTTTCATTTCTTTTAACACTTATTAGCATTTTGATGCATTCATCTTATGTACAACACAGAACCATGCTATCTTGTTCATTCGTTTAGTCCGGGAGTCCTGGTCCATCAAATCACATCAGTTTGTTTCTGAACCCTCATTAACCTGTCAAGTACCAGAGGCTGAAATACCATGAACAAAGTCAAAGGCATGTTAGGTTTGTGGTAACACAAGGGTTAAGGCCATAAAGGTACAGGACTATAGAGCCTTGGTCAGATATGCAGTGATAAACCACTTTGTCTTTTTTATGACGACATGTAAAAAGTAATGAGCTTCACATTTCTTATTTTATATCAAAGAGCTAAGTGAATATAAGTAGGAACTTTGCTACATGCAGTAGCCATTCATTTCAACATTAATAAAAACAATAAACATTGCGGTGTTTGATTTTGTGGCAATTTACCATGTCATATCTCAAAAAGGCTTGATCGCTATCTTCCTTAGATGGTAACGTATTATTCACAAGTACAGTCAAACTTGGTTAAGTAGCCACCTCTCTCTAAAGGCCGCCTACCTATAGTGGTCACCTATATATTGCCTCCCCCTTGAAAGAAAGAAGAATTCTAGAACCTGTCTATAAAGACCACTTGCTTTGTTCCCCTTTGACAGCCTCTATGAACAGGTTAGCTGCAATCCAATGTGTTTTTACAGTAAAACCTGCTTTAGTGGCTGCCTCTATGTAAATGTTACCTGCCTACACATTGCCTCCCTTTTGAAAGGGATGTGTGTTGTAAAACCTGTCTAGAAAGACCACCTGTCTGCAGTGTCCAATTATTCAATTTTTCTTGGAGTCAGTTTGGCATTGTGAATGAGGTACATACATGTACATATATTAATGCCCATCTGTACTAGTTTGGCCAGGGGGATTAGACCTCCCAGGGAGGTCACTGACAGGTGGTTATCTCATCAACTCAGCTCTCAATTAACATAAGAAAAAGAGGATCATGGAGGACCAACAGGCACCGATTAGGCATTGTTTGCTATGTAGAGGGCGCAAGAAGCTATAAGTAGTAGAGTGGGGCTTTAAAGGTAGTTATCAGAGGAGGGGGACTAGAAACCAAAGTTTGATTTTGAGTGGCCAGTAATCAATTGCACCTTTAACTGGTCATCATCACCCTGTGATTGGCTGGACCACATTCCTCCATGACACTGCAGATTAGAGAGTAATCAGACGGAACATATTCATCTAAGGGGTGGCCGACCCTACTGAGAGGAGGGAGATGGGGAGGGGGTGGGCAGGGGGATGGAGATGGGGAAGGGGGCAGGTGATGGAGAGAGGATGGATGGAGGGAGGGGGAGGAGGGAGGGAGGGGGGAGGGAGGGAGGGGGGAGGGAGGGAGGGGGAGGGAGGGAGAGGGGAGAGGGAGGAGGGAAGGATGAGGAGGGAGGGAGGAGGGAGGGAGGGTTGAGGATGGAGGGAAGAGGAGGGGTGAGAAGGAGGGAGGGAGGATGAGGTGAGAACAGAATATTGGTGGAATTAGATGGCAGTGAAGGGGGAACGGAAGGAGGATGGTCTCAAGACGAAGGGAGGCCAGAGGATGGAGGGTCGGGAGACAGTGTGTGAGATGGGGATGGAAAAACGGTGTGAGAGTAAGGATGGAGAGAAGGACTGAGAGACGTGTGGGAGGGGTGCGCCCAAGGAGAAATGATGTGTGAGAAAGAACAGAGAAGGGGAGGTTTAGAAAGAGGAGGGGAGGTTTAGAAAGAGGAGAGAGAGATGAGGAGGTGGGGAAAGGGAGCCAATGAGTACAAAAGAAAGTGGTGGGTGATGAAAAGAGGAGAGATGGGCAGGGGGAGGTGGGGGAGAATGGGAGGGATAATTGAGAGGAGGAAAGGTGAGAGGGGAAGGAGGAGACAGAAGATATGGAGAAATAGAGAGGAGGAGAGTAATGGAGAAAGTGAAGGAGAGAGAGATAATAACTAGACATATAATACTTGTTTGGAACAAGTATAGGTGGGCTGGTCAACTAACATTTGAGACAAAATAGAGCAAAAATAAGCGACATACTGCTTACAAATTCTTAAAAGACAATATCATGTAGATTCATAACGTGAACTAAATTCACCTTCTATAGGCATAACACGCAAATTATGAAGTTTTTGACATGAGGCCTTTAATCAAAATTTTCACTATGATGACGTCATCAAAATGAAAAATGGTTATTACTGCGCTTGTAGAGAATTGTCTTAGCTACAACATATCGAAATTTTGAAGAAAATTGATCAATATTTACAGAGATACAATCAATTTTACATAAATATGCTGACGTCATAATATGCAAATTCGTATTTTGAGTTCCAAGGCCATTGTGATGATGTCACGATACACTTAATGGCCAAATGAGACATGGAATCATATTTCCGACTCATACTCTATCTTAATATGAAAAAAAATTGAGGATCCCGGTGCATTCCAAAGAGCTATAACGGATTTTGTATAGGCATGTTTTTACCCATATATGCTATGTATCAAAAGACCTCGCGCGCACTGACATTTATCTTGAATTTACGCTCATCTTGTTAATAATGGTCATAAAGAGATAAACATGGAATCAAATTCCTTGAAAAAATATGAGAAATATCATGAAAGAAAAAAAAATGGCGATTCTATGTTTTTTAATGGAGTTACGCGCGAAAACGCGCGCGCATGCTCTTACGCGCGATTTTTTATAAAATGCATAAAATGACCTGAAACGTATGCAAAATAAATTTGAGACGATTTTGAGCATTTAAAAAATTTGCGCGCAGACTGACGCGCGGACGTACGCGCACGCGCGCGTTTTTTGACCTGAGATTGACTGGACTGATATTGACCTTGATCATGATAAATATGAATGAGAAATACCTTTTGGTTATGAAGATATGATCATGAGTTCATTTTCAGAAAATTTCACAAAATGGCGCCTAGATGACGTCATCAGTCAAGTTCAAGATTGAACACCTTACTGCCTTATGTCCATATGCCTATACATATGTGTGCTAAATTTAAAAGCATTTGATTGAACCATTACAAAGTTATCATGCTAACAAAAAAGTGGGTCAAAATAAGAAAAATAAACTAGACATGTAATACTTGTTTGGAACAAGTATAGGTGGGCTGTTCCAACTAAAATTTGAGACAAAATAGAACAAAAATAAGCGAGATACTGCTAAAAAACAATGTCATGTAGATTAATGATGTGAACGAAATTGATCCTCCATAGGCAAAATACTCAAATTAAGAAATTTCTGATATGTGCCCTTTAATCAAAATTTTCACTATGATGACGTCTTCAAAATGAAAAATGGTTATGACTGAGCTTGTAGAGAATTTTCTTAGCAAACACATATCGAAATTTGGAAGACAATCGATCAATATTTACAGAGATACAATCAATTTTCCACAAATTATCTTAAACGGACGCTCATTCCGTTATGAAATATCATGAAAGAACACAAATAGCGTTTCTATGTTGTGTAATGGCGTTACACGCAAAAACGCGCGTGCATAATTTTCGAAATGCTTTAAATGGCCTAGGACATATACTCTGTTTTGATTAAAAATTGATTTTGAGCATTTTAAAATTCAGATGCGCGCGGATTTTGATGAGATGTTTTTTCGAAACTTGATCTGAAGTTCATGCACCCACAACAAAAAGTGAGTCACCCTTACTCAAATTGATGAGTCACTGGTTTGTCCGTACAGCGAAACACTTGAAGGATCATGTGAGTCACTATGACTCGATACAAATGAGTCTTAAAGACTCACTTGAAGTGAGTCTTAGATAAATAAGACTCATTTGTATCGAGTCATAGTGACTCACATGATCCTTCAAGTGTTTCGCTGTACGGACAAACCAGTGACTCATCAATTTGAGTAAGGGTGACTCACTTTTTGTTGTGGGTGCATCATGACATAGACCCCCTACTCCCTAGGCCTATCACACACATACCATACCATGCCAGAGTCACTGTCCACATTTGCAATGGAAAATATATCCTAAAATATCACATTTTAGCGATGTAATCGGTGGCCCCGCTACCCGAATCTGAAAAATCTACTTTGTACGCACTAAATTAAGCCTTAACTTGAGATTTATTTGTCACCCATACTGTCACGAAACAATCTTGAATTAATTCGTTTTACATCAAATAACAAGGATCTGGGAGTTTCGTTGTATAAAACAATGATGCAAGATCATGCATGTTTTCATTCGACACGGCTTCGTGCGATACAGTAGAATCTATACACTATGAACATGACTGACAATGAGAGCGGACAAAATATACAGTTCCTCAGGTAGACAAAGGAACATCCCTTCACAGCTATTATGTAAAAAGGTGAATATGCATGTGACACCTGTTCTACACATTTCTACATAATAGCAGTGAAGGGATGTTCCTTTGTCTACCTGAGGAACTGTACATTTTGTCCGCTCTCATTGTCAGTCATGTTCATAGTGATAGTTAAGTTACACACAGCCTCATCAACTCGAGTGCGGATATCGTAAAATGAACGCATGCATCATTTGTATAATAATCAGAAGATTCAGCCCACGAATCCAGTCATAAAAATCATCGTTTAAAACCATATGAATAATTATGCGTACCAATTTTTCACTAGCTGCAGTCAAAACTCTTCTGAATCCAAGATATAAGATGGCGACGTCGCGTCGTCGATCGGGAATTCAAATATGGCTCGAGAATGCGCATTTTGGATGACGTCACGAAAGCATGCGCGCGCATGCATACAGCCTCACTTTCAAGTTGACTCACTTTTTTCTTCTAAAATGCTCTTATGTCGATCTTGACTCATTTTTTACGACCATGTGAGTCAGTCGAAGCATTTTGCAAATGCGTCAGCTCATGATTGACACACTGGTGAAATATAAATGAGTCAATAGAGACTCATTGGTTGTTACTAATGAGTCAATTTACACCTGACTCACGAAAATTATGCTTAAATGTGTCAAATGACTCACTTTTTGTTGTGGGTGTGTGTTTTAAATATGGTTCAGTTTTGATGACTCGTTATAAAGATATGATTAAAAGTTGATTTCCACAAAATAGAGCCTGGATGACGTCACGATGATCTTGAGTTACTGAAAAGTAACACAATTCTAAGTTATACTAATATCAATCATCATTGCAAGTTCCATGATAATGGCTTTATTCATTCTTGAGATATCCTGCGAAAAAATTAATGGCAGAGTAATAAATGGGAATAATAATAACTTGAAAGTGTCACTTTGACGATTTAGGTCATACGTATGCTATTGTTTTGAATAATGAAGAATGTATTTTCACGATTTTATATTATCTTCTAAAATGCTCTTTCTATTAAGTTCTATCCTTATGAAAAGTTTCAACTGTGTAGTATATTGACCATTATGGATCTATAGAAGATAGATCGAGACAAGATATGACCATTGACCTCATACACTAAGCAGATACACCTTCGACCCTAATTGACATAACGAAGAATGCATTTTCACAATTTCATCTTCTTCCATGAAATGCTCTACCCGTCATGTTTTACCTATATTGTGCTGCGCATAGATTCAATCAGTTTATTTTGGGCCATTACAAGAAGTGGGTTATTGATGTGGACAAATGCTCATGTACCCTTTAAGCTCATTTTATGTATTTTATTACCAGAGGAAAAAAAGTCGGTCAGTCACTCAATAGTGTCTGACAGTAAAGTCTAGAAAGTAAAGGGGTTTCCTTGTTTAATTTGAATACTAGGAAGCTGCTAACGTTTAATTTTCACAAAAAGGACATACGTGACATATGCATAATTCTGTTTTACAGAATTTTGCGAATTTAACATTCAATTAAAAATTTCAACAAGATCCCACCATCTGATCAAAAATCTAAAAGCACAACTTTTATAGCCCATAGTCTCAGCTATAACATCCAAAAATTTAGGAGAACATAGAGCACAAATGAGCTAGATAGGGCTCAAAGATTAATGTCATGTAGATCCATGATTTGAACGAAATTGGCACCTCCCATAGGCTTAACACGCAAATTAAGAAAATCTGTCCAGTTAGCTTTAATCGCAATTTTCACTATGATGACGTCATCAAAATGAAAAATAATGTGCAGTGATCTTGTAGACAATCGCCTCAACCACAAGATATCAACATTAGGAAGAGATTCAATTGAAATTTACAGAGATACAATCAATTTTTCCATAAATATGCTGACGTCATAATATGCAAATTCGTATTTTGAGTTCCAAGGTCAATATGATGGTGACACGATATATTTAATGGCCAAATGAGACATGAAATCACATCTCCCACTCATACTCTATCCGAATATGAACAAACATTGAGGGTTCCCGTGCATTCCAAAGAGCCATAAGGGTTTTATGTAGGCATGTTGTTGCCCATATATGCTATGCATTACAAGAGTTCGCGCACACGGACATTTATCTTGAACGGACGCTCATTCCCTTAATAATGGTCGTAAGGAGATAAACATGGTATCAAATTGTTCGGAAAAATATGAGGAATACTGTGTCAAAAAATACCCGGGAGGAATTATTTTGCGTTCGGCCGTGACAAACGAAAACGCGCGCGCATGCGCGTGCGCGCGACTCTTTATAAAATGCCATTGCTAATAATGGCGTACGCGCGCGTTTTTGTACCTGAAATTGACCGGACTGATATTGACCTTGATCATGATAAATATGAATGAGAAAAAACTTTCCGTTATGAAGATATGATCATATGTTGATTTTCACAAAATGGCGCCTAGATAGCGTTATCAGTCAAGGTCAAGGTTGAAAACCTTACTGTGCTCTTTCCTCATGCCAATAAATATGTGTGCCAAATTTCAAGGCAATTGATTGAGCCATTTTCAAGTTATCCTGCTAACAAAAAAGTGGTTCAAAATAAGAAAAAATTTCTAACGAAAACATAAGGTGTTCTGTATTATATACAGCCCACCTGATAATAAACTAGACATATAATACTTGTTTGGAACAAGTATAGGTGGGTTGGTCAACTAACATTTGAGACAAAATAGAGCAAAAATAAGCGACATACTGCTTACAAATTCTTAAAAGACAATATCATGTAAATTCATAACGTGAACTAAATTCACCTTCTATAGGCATAACACGCAAATTATGAAGTTTTTGACATGAGGCCTTTAATCAAAATTTTCACTATGATGACGTCATCAAAATGAACAATGGTTATTACTGCGCTTGTAGAAAATTGTCTTAGCTACAACATATCGAAATTTTGAAGAAAATTGATCAATATTTACAGAGATACAATCAATTTTACATAAATATGCTGACGTCATAATATGCAAATTCGTATTTTGAGTTCCAAGGCCATTGTGATGATGTCACGATACACTTAATGGCCGAATGAGACATGGAATCATATTTCCGACTCATACTCTATCTTAATATGAAAAAAAATTGAGGATCCCGGTACATTCCAAAGAGCTATAACGGATTTTGTATAGGCATGTTTTTGCCCATATATGCTATGTATTAAAAGACCTCGCGCGCACTGACATTTATCTTGAATTTACGCTCATCTTGTTAATAATGGTCATAAAGAGATAAACATGGAATCAAATTCCTTGAAAAAATATGAGAAATATCATGAAAGAAAAAAAAATGGCGATTCTATGTTTTTTAATGGTGTTACGCGCGAAAACGCGCGCGCATGCTCGTACGCGCGATTTTTTATAAAATGCTTAAAATGACCTGAAACGTATGCAAAATAAATTTGAGACGATTTTGAGCATTTAAAAAATTTGCGCGCGCATTGACGCGCGGACGTACGCGCACGCGCGTGTTTTTGGACATGAAATTGACCGGACTGATATTGGCCTTGAACATGATAAATATGAATGAGAAATATTTGTTGGTTATGAAGATATGATCATGAGTTGATTTTCAGAAAATTTCACAAAATGGCGCCTAGATGACGTCATCAGTCAAGGTCAAGGTTGAAAACCTCACCTTGTTTTGTCCATATGCCTATACATATGTGTGCCAAATTTCAAGATATTTGGTTGAACCATTTCAAAGTTATCTTGTTAACAAAAAAGTGGTTCAAAATAAGAAAAATAAATAAATAAATAAATAATAAAGGCGGTTTTAACAAAAATATAAGGTGGTCTGTATTAGATACAGCCCACCTGATAATAATAAATAATAATAAAGGCAATTTTAACAAAAATATAAGGTGGTCTGTATTAGATACAGCCCACCTGATAATAATAGTACTCAGTTTTTATATAGCGCTTCCAAACTTGGAGATTATTACTCCGGCTTTAGCTGTGCTGCCATTACGGCGCTCTAGCATTTCAAAGAATTTATTCCTGCCAGGTATCCATTTACATCACCTGGGTTGAGTGTGGCAAATGCAGATCAATGTCTTGCCAAAGGACATTAGTGCCGCGGCGTGTCAAAAACCACGGACCTTGTGATCGACAGTCTGGCGACTTAACCACTCGACCACGGCACCTCTACAGACAGAGAGATAGAGAGCAGGGCCCCTACTTATTTGCAATTGACATCAACCGCAACATTGTACATAGGAGACTTCAAACTTGCAATTACCGGTAACGTGGTTAATATAATCCAATAGTCTAATTTCCAATTCTAAGGAGAAGAGAGACAAAAAAAATAAAGGATAAAGGAAAGAGGACAGAGGAAAGAGAGGTGCAGAAGTATGGAGCGAGTGCAAGCAAGAGAAAATAGCTTTGAAGGGTGAAGGAGGGAGGGGGTCATCAACGTAGGTAGCAGTGTTTCCCCGATCCAAAGTTCATTGATTTTGAGAGCTAAGGGTCTAGGAACACGGTCACGCCCTTGATCTCTAGCTGTGACCTATGACCTACCAATCACAAAGAAACCATCAGGGCCGCCCTTTAAGTCCAATGACCTATTTTGAGTGACAGCCTAATTAGAGAGAACAGAATCTATTTTTTCTTTATCTGTACTAAAACTCTCTGCCTCTCCTGAACCCCCTCCCAGTCCCTCTCTCCCTCTCTCTCTCTCCGTCTTTATTTCATTTTCTCCTACCTCAAGGAGGTCAGTGGCCGATTATGGCCTATGAAGTCTCAATAATAGTCTAAAATATAAGACCTTATTATATACTTGTCCAGGCTTTCAACTAGAAACATCTTTTAAATTGTCAAGAGCTTTAAAGCATCAACTTCGTTCTTCCATTTATGAACAACCATAGATGAAATAATAATAATATTCCGTGTTTATAGAGCGTGTAGTACATTGATGTCTCTAAGTGCTTTACAGATAGATATTATTAGCATTTCAATAAAATAAGCATGTTTGTGAGTTGTTAAAAAAATAACTGCTGTTTTTAGGCCACAGTCAGGGAATTTTTAGTATGTTTTGTGGAGCCGAAGAAACCCCCCTCCCCTAGAAACTGTAGCATACTCGAAACATGAGATACTAGGATTCTCAAAAGGTTCAAATACTGAAATAAACAATATTGTCCCCTTCAAAACAGGCGTCGTTAACAGTATGCACAAGTTGCTAATGTTAAATTACACAATGCTGGAATGCTGGGGCGAGAGGTGGGGGTACTTGCCTGGCATTGGTATTACCCAGAAAATGAGATGCAAATTTACCAGGCTACTGGTAAGGGGTTTGTTTAGAAGGTGATCCAGACAAGTTGTTTTCTCATTCTTTTCCCCTACCCCTTCCTCTCCTTTTTTCTCTTATTTTATCTTAACACCACTCAAGTTGGGGGGGGGGGGTTTCCCCATGCCCCTCCTCTATTTCTACGCCACCAAGTCCAAACTTACATGGTTGCCAAGAGCTCATGTGGCAATACACTTTCACCTCTAAAACTTCATGACTTTTCCATGACTTTTTCCCTTATATGGAGTACCCCTATCACTTTTCCAGAGAGCTTGATTTGTTTCACATGACCGGCCAAAACCCCCACAAACCCCCAAATTCCCATACCGCATGACGGTGACCTTTCATATTATATACCTCAAATGAATTACTGTATCATTTTTCAAGCTAATATTATAACAGTCCAATTACGCCACAATGCTACATCAAGAATATGACACTGTAAAGACAGTAACAGTACACATTAATACATAACCCCAACTACATTATTTCACCTTTGACCTTCAATTTGACCTTTGAACCCATGACCTAAGGGAACCGTGTGGATCGTGTGTTAAGCCTATGGGAAATGAGAGAATGTTGTATGTTTGGACCCAGAAGGGCATTAACTGTGTGTTGTAGTACAGTCAAACCTGTCTTAATGGAGCCACCTCTCTATAAAGACCACTTGTCTATAGTGGCCATGTATTTTGCCTCCCTCAAGGCAGAAATGTGTGTTGTAGAACCTGTCTAGAAAGCCCACTTCCTCCATTTCCCTTGTGTAGCCTCTATAGACAGGTTTGCCTGTAGACAAGATAATGCAATTCTGACATTCAAACAGGTTTAAATCTTTTTTGCTTGAATATAATGTAAAACATCTTGTACCATGGTCTTTTATCGTTTCATTTTTAAAGGCAGATAATTATGTTGCCCTCCTCGTTATTACAAAGTGATTGGGGATGATTTGACCCCAGGATTGCAAGAGTGCAATGCCTCCAAAGATGTCCTCCCTGGAGACGGTCGGCATGGCAACAGTCACTAGTAGGTGAATGGAAGTCCTCAGTAGACAATAGCCATGTTTGCACAAGATAGTTTAAAACTGTATAAAGTTTTTTTAAAGAAATAAAAGTCTTAAACATCAACTTACTAACAACACAGTACACTCGGGTTGACATGAGATTTAAAAAAGAAGAAAAAAAGAAAGAAAAGAGTGTTCAAAATGTAAACTACGAGCAGAGCAAGTTTTTTGC
The DNA here is from genome assembly GCA_035222895.1 of Strongylocentrotus droebachiensis. Classification (NCBI taxonomy): domain Eukaryota; kingdom Metazoa; phylum Echinodermata; class Echinoidea; order Camarodonta; family Strongylocentrotidae; genus Strongylocentrotus; species Strongylocentrotus droebachiensis. The sequence continues at coordinate 56,649 of JAVYIG010007924.1, forward strand.
AAAATACAGGCTGGTGAAACCTTTCCTTTCTCAAAGTTGATCTGTCTACTTGCACTTCAAGTTTCATAATCACATGTGCATTTTCATGGTCCTTACCTACAAGATAACCTCAAGTTTACAACCGCTTAACTTAGAAGCTCATAGACTTTTGTGTGAACCTGGCTAATGATGATGACACTATAAATATGACTGACAAAGAAAGTGGACAAAATATACAGTTCCTCAGGTAGACAAAGGAACATCCCTTCACTGCTATTATGTAAAAAAGTGAATATGCATGTGACACCTGTTCTACACATTTGTAGATAATAGCAGTGAAGGGATGTTCCTTTGTCTACCTGAGGAACTGTATATTTTGTCCGCTTTCTTTGTCAGTCATATTCATAGTGTGATGAGCTTAAAAGTTCAGACTTTTGTGTGAACCTTGCTAAAGATGATGATGGGGAAGAAGAAGGGGGTTTGTAATCCTAGATGGTTTGTGAAAGTTATTGGAAAGAGTAACTGTTTGGGGCAGGTTGAATTAAGGGAGAAGTGCAAAGGGACGTCTCTATTAGGCCGGTGGGGAGGGTGCAATAATGTCAAACATTCTTCTTTACATGTGGGACTACAGATGAGAAGATAGAGATATGATTATGACAAGGGGAGGTGGAGAATGATATTGTAGCAAGTGGTTGATGTCAAAAGAGATTGCAAGCAAATGGGAGGAAGAGTAAAAGAGGAAGAGAACAAGAAAGAGAGGGGGTAGAGATATAGGGAGAGAAAAAGAAACATAGAAAGAATGGAGGGAGAGAGGGAGGGATGGAGGGTAGAGATAAACTGAGAGAATATAAGAGAAAATATAAGAGAGAAAGAGAAAATATAAGAGAGAAAGAGAAACATAGGGAGAGGGGGGGGGATAGGGGAGAGGAGAGGGATAGAGATATAGAGAGAGAAAAGGAGAAAGAGGAACATAAGGAGAGGGAGGGAGTTAGACAGCGGAGACAGACAGAAAAAAAGTAAAGATAAAACAAAAAAGAGAGACAGACAAACTAAAAGAAAGGAAATAGAGAAAGAAATAGAAAGAAAAAGAGAGACATAGAGAGACATAGAGAGAAAACTAAAGGGGTAGGGGTAGAAAAGTTCAACCTATTTATAAGAATGAGATAACTAAATATTACAGTGATCCCTTTCAAAAAATTTAGCATCCACTTCAAGTAAAGATCATTCTTTAATAAGGTACCTACACAATAAGTTTTCTTTAACCCTTATTAATCATTTGATGCATCCAGTATCATAGAAATTAATAGTGAATTATATACTAGAAGTAGATCTACCGGTTCTTAACGCTCCGTGACTATTTCCCACTTCCTACTGCATTCTTTACCCTTTTAATAATATCTCAACACAAACATGCCTTCCCTGCCCCTGAATACAAAAAATAAATGAGCATAACAAAACAGCACAATTACCGGTACTCTTTTAACTTAACATTTTGGATCATGAAAAATGGTTTTAGAGGCAAGACTACTCAGGGTATCAAGTCGGCACTCAATTACTTTCTCCTGCTGTGCTGTAAATATCAAACACATATGATACACAAAACTAACATGTTGTAAATTATGAGGAAAATGAAACAATTAACTTGTCATAACAGAGCCTTATCCTACAAAGCTCATAAACCACAATGCAAACTGCTGCAATATTCTATATGAAGAAGTACCAGGTACTTGGATATTTTATTGTGCTGTTTTTTTAATGAGATATTGAACTGAATGATTCTGGGATAAAAATAGTTTTGCAGGTATCAAACATGATGCACAAGGTCAACTAATTCATTGATAGGGGCTTCTAGTCTAGACATTTCTTTATCTTTTTTAATTTGCATTTATGAATGTTCATTTTTCCTTTTACAAATTCAAGATTAGCTTTAAAAGTAAACTTGGTGGTTTGGTGTCTTTGTTTTACCTGACTGCTATGAAACCATGTGTGTGCTTGTAAGTAAACAACCAGGGGACCCATGGCTTTAAGTCCTCTCCGAGGGACTTGTCAATGAGGATTAATGTCTTACCAAAGCCACTAGCGCATCAAATTGGCTTTGAACCCAGGACCCCCTAGTTAAGAGACCACTGCTCTACCACTGAGCCATCACGCCTCACTATAGGCCCCCCCCCAAAAAAAACACATGTTTAGCGTCCTGCTTTTTTGAAAAATAGGAAGGAGGCCCTTTTTTTTTGGCCGCTCGGTACATTTTCCTTGACAGTTGGGCTATTTTTCAAGATGGCCGCCGACACTTTATTTATTTATTTTTTTAAAATCAGAAATAGATCCATTTCAGCAGTGTTTTTCATGTTTTCTTTCTTTAAAAAAAAAAAAAAAAAAAAAAAAAAGAGAAGAAAAAAAAGAGGAGGCAGCCCCCCAAAAGGAAGCGGGCGGGGACGCTAAACATGTATATATATTTTAATGGCCATATATTTGAATCTAATATTCAATATGATTTCTTGCGATAATCTGTGATTTATATGAGGAGATACATTTTTTTTCCCTTCATCTAGCACAATTTATTCACTTTAGAACCTCTAGTGCAAAGAAATATTACATTCTCTTAAATTCTGTGAAAAAGTTCTCTTCTACTTTTACAAATTCAAAACTAGCCAAAGTATTCTTTCAATCTATCATTCACTGTGCATTTATGTCATAACCTGTGATTTATACCAAAAAAATATAACAATAAAACATAAAATATCTGGCATAACTGGATGCGGTGGCAGGGGGAATGTTCCAGAGATTTATATATTTTTGTCACATACATGTAATGAACTTTTAACAATGTGAGGGCACATCATTTATGTGGGGTGGGAAGAACATTTAAAGAATTAACGATGCTCTTGAGTTCTTGGAATAACGTAAAACAAATTCAAATCCAACAATGTTAAAGTGAATGCTAAAACTACAAACAAATCCAAAATACATTAAATGCTAACCAATAAATGATCCCGGGATACTGAAATTAAAAAATTCATTATTGGAATTTATTGTCATGTTCGCACAATTAAATAGGTAATGAAACAGGCTACTCAAAATCACCTTATGTTGATTTTTCGAAAGTAGCTATCATGTCTTCATCATGCGGCTTTTCTGCAAGTCTTTCAAAGGTTTCCTAACTTTTTGTTGTTATTAGCAGTTTTCTTTGCTAATACAAACTAATCCATATCATGGGCCCTTTTTCTTCTGCTGCATAATATGCAATTCATTCAAAATGACTTTTTGACAGTTTCCTTTAAAATTCAGGCTCTCCATGACCAGAAATCCAAGACTTCTGTTTAGAGTCAGAAGGCCTTTAAATCTGTCTTATAGCATGTGAGCTAATGCCCCTCTTTCTCTTCACAGGTAACCTGTACCTTTAAACACCTGAAAGGTATATTTTTTACGACTATTTCTAAAATTATGAAATTTGAGGAGCGAGGAGACTTACACGATTCCCAAGTCATGTTGGAAGACAATAGGCAGATCTGCATACCAAGGAAGCAATAGTATTTAATGGGGTGTTCTCTTACTCCGCTATGAAAAGACCTAATAGCTTAGGCTTGTTCACATCAGTTTTTAATACTTTGTTTGCTTTGTTCACTTCTCGGCATAGTTGCTCATTTGCCACACATGCATTTTTGCACAAGATAAGTATGCACCGCTTGAAGGAAGAATCGCTTCGTGCACTGTATTCGCTTTTCAGAAATATCACTATTTTTGGTCTTGATTAGCTCCAAAATAACCCTTTCAACACCGGGATAGATTAATCTTCTACTTGTAATGTTCAAATAATCTTGAAGCCTTTGTTATGTCTATCCAGTAATAAATACAATGGGGCATGGGGAGTTTATTTGTGTGTTTTAAATGGGTTAATCTGGCCCTACTTCAACAATGGAGACATGTTATAAAACTTATCAGAACTTTGTCTATTCACCATGAGCATCACTCTGTTTCATCAAAATGTTTATGTTTTTGGTTTGTCAATGTAAAGGTGTATAAAATGGTTTTTATATAATGCTAATATTATTATTCTCTTTAAAAAAAGTGCAAAACTTTGAAGAAACTATTGTAGAGAATATCAAAAAGATAAAAGAATTTACCCCATGAATGATCATTGTCACTGACCTTATCACTACCATCACTATCATCAACATCATCGTCACCATCATCACCACCATCATCACCACCATCACCATCATCATCATCATCATCATCATCATCATCATCATCATCATCATCATCATCATTATCATCATATTATTATTATCATTAGCTTAGTTTGAATACAATAGCCACATGGAACCCCTCACATCAAGAACATGTTTTAGTGATTGGTACACCTTAATATGCATTACCACATGACTTAAATATGTTCAATGTAAAACAGGTATAACCTTAAACTCACTATGACTCGCAGGGGAGGTTGTCTGATGTGGAAGCATTGACACATTAATCAAACATTTGATCACGAACATTTTCCATTTTAGAATCAAGTACGTCTCAAGACGCATTTACAAGTGACCTCTAAATGTACTAAGTAGGTGCGTCTTCATCATCTCGAGATTGCCAAATAGCCCGATATTTCTGATTTGGGAAATAATCCCGAAGTAACAAATCGCATCTTCACTATCTCGAGATTCGACCTCGAAACTTGGAACTCGACCTTGAGAAATTAGCTCAAGATATTTTGCTCAGCGTTAGCGCGTATTGCGAATCTTCGGTCTAGTGAAGAGGCACGGGACAAATAGCTGGAAATTTTGCCAAATAGTGGGATATTTTGCAAACTATCCCAAGATATCTTGGGATGTCAATCCTGACCAAATATCCTTCTAATTGCTACTTCGGTCTGATGAGGACGCAAATTAGCTGGATAGTTTGCGATCGGGATAGTTCAAATAGCTGGATATTTGGCAATCTCGAGATAGTGAAGACAGGCCTATAGATGTGTTTCTATTATCTATACCATACCTCCCAATTTTATATAACACTACTACCTTGAAAATGGTATAATATTCTTCAAACATGTGAACACACCTGTAAAAGTGACTCAAGGACCTTCTGTACTTTCATAAAAGGAATTTCATAAGATACTGCCTACCTTGAAAAGGATATCATGTTCTCAATTTTATTTTAATATCTTAGAATTATTGCCTATCATTTTCAACATCCCTGTCTCATGACAATGATTTGTAGAGAGTGGGTGGGTAACATAATTCATTTGATCCCATGCTCTTTTTATATAAGCAGGATCGAAAGGTACACATTTTTTTGACACGGTTGCAAAACAGACCTTTATGGGGGTCATAATAGGCACCCATACAACATGGTTTTCATCAGCCCGCAGTTGCAATTAGCAGGATATTTGGTTGAGAAAATATCCTGAGAAATATTGGTCTTGTTTAAAAAATATTCCACTATTTGGGAAATAGCGGGCTAATTTGCGCCCTTCCGAGCTAGTTTATGATGAGCGTATCAGTCTGTGGTGACGACGCAATTTTCGAGCTTCGGGATAATATCCCTAGCCTGAAAATAGTGGATTATTTGGCAAACTCAAGCTTGGTACTTGGTAGGATTCCTCCAAAAGACGCTGTTAAGGTGTTTAAACTGGAGGTGATGAAGGCATGCGGCCTACTAGATAATAATTCACTCAAGTATGTTCCCATGTGTCATGTTGAAAGGTTTGACATACTTCTTGGGCAAAGTTTTCAAATGTGGTTAGATCAGACCTTAAAAGTTTAATGAAGCAAAAAAGACAAAAAGAAAGACAGTCTGCTCATAGAGAAACCTGTTTAATGATGCTCCAGGCTTGAGCCAAGGTAGAGTATAGCGTCATTGCATTGAGCGAGGGAATATTCATCAAATAATAAAGCAGTCCAAGAATTTAATTCTGAAACAAAGAGTTTAGGAGTGAGAACAAACTTTGTTAACTTTCCTATGATATTATGCTAGGCTAAATAGAGAGTATAGCATTATTGCATTGTGCAAAGGAGTATTGAAGTATTCACTAAATACCAACGCAGTCCAAGAATTTAACTCTGAAACAAAGAGTTTACGGCTGAGGAATTGTTTTGGTTAATTTTCCTATAATATCTATGCAAGGCTCCAAAAAAAGAGAATACCGGTACAGCATAATGCATTGTTCAAGTTAAAATTTGATTGGGGACAAATTTTTGTACATTTTCCTATGATATATATCAACCCTATAATATATACTAGGCTATAAATAGAAAGTATAGCGTCATTGCATTGTGGGAGGGAGTATGCATCAAATGATAAAGCATTCCAAGAATTTAATTCCGAAACAAAGAGTTTATGACCGACTACCACTTTTGCCATTCTTCCAATGATATATGTACGTATGGTATTCATTATAGCATAGCATCAATGTGTTGCAATGGGAAATTAATTTTTCACAACTACTGCACATTTTCTTCCACATCAATACACCCTCCTCCACGTTCCAATATCAATTTCATGCCAACATAGAGATTCTTTCTCACTGCTTTTGTTCCAAATGTTACTGATATGTGTTTGATGACGTTCCCTTACCAACATCTGCCGCTCCTTAAAGCCAAACCGTTGCCAATACTTCCTTCCTTTCGGCTCATTAAACCCTTACACGTTCGAGTCATAGAGTCACACATTTGCGCTTAATTCTGTTTATCTGAAAACTAATGAGCTGTGTTTTCTTTTGTAAAGAGAAAAAGTCTGGATCATAATTCAATTTTCTTTTTTAATTCTTCAAAAGAAGTCTTTCCCCTCCTCCTTTGTTCATTGTTGTATTGTCCTTTGATCACTTTTCACCTGTTTAAGCTTGTACTTCATATATTATGCATTTTCTACACTTGTCTACTTTAAAAATAATTACAATTTGTTCTTCCCCTCTTCTTTATTAAAAAAGTCTTTTCCCTCCTTCTTTGTTCATTGTTGTATTGTTCTTTCATCATTTTTCACCTGTTTAAGCTTGTACTTCATATATTATGTATGTTGTACACTTGTTTACTTTCAAAAATAATTACAACATTTTCTTCCTCTCCTCTTTGTTTAAGTATTTTTCTACTAAAGTTTTTCTTTGTTTTTTTCTCAGTTTCTTTAATGATTATTATCCTCTCTAATTACACCCTTGAAATGCTCTTGACACGATCAATATCTAGAGAGATTGATCCTTTAATTGATAATTCAATCAAATTACTCCAATAATCAAATCTACAATTTGTCACCAACTAATTCAATAATCCATTGTCTGGATGCGTCCATCAAGAATTAATTACCCTTCAAATCATCTATCATTAAATGATTATCCTCTCACAAAAATTATCTTATCAATCGATAAAGTATAACAAATATAAATTAAATGATCAATAATCAATACCTGAAGGCTAAGAAAGCATATATATGCTTGCAATCAAGCAACAATGGAACCGATGGCTTTAAGTACTCTCCGATGGACTTGGTAATGAGGATAACTCATAAACCATGAGCACACTTAACTCATTGACTTTCGGTTTCCTGGGAACCTGGGACCTCCCGTTATAAAACCACTGCTCTACCACTGAGCCATCATGCCCCTAGAGTAAATGATAAGGCAACTATAGGCGTGTCTGCACTATCTCGAGATTGCCAAATATCCAGCTATTTTGAACTATCCCGATCGAAACTATCCAGCTATTTGCGTCTTCATTAGACCGAAGTGGCAAATTAGCTGGATAGTTGGTCGGGATAATATCCCAAGATATCTCGGTCTAGTTTGCAAAATATCCTTCTATTTCCGAACTAGCGGGATAGTTTGCGACCGTCTTCATTAGACCGAAGTACGGAGTCAATTATCCCGATCCCATCATGCACAACGATTTCCGGTTCGCACATGCGATCTATACCGCTCAGCGCTGACCTCGCAACCACTGACCTCGAGTAAACACGGAAAACCGCAAACTAGACCGAGATATCTTGGGATATTATCCCGACCAACTATCCAGCTAATTTGCTACTTCGGTCTAATGAAGACGCAAATAAGCTGGATAGTTTGCGATCGGGATAATTCAAATAGCTGGATATTTGGCAATCTCGAGATAGTGCAGACACGCCTTATCTTTATAGATGGGGGCTATCAAAACAAGTTTTGCTTTTCAATATACTCCTCCAGCTATATTTCTTTCTACTTTGTATTTATATCTTGCAAGCTTGATCGAAGCATCAGAATCATAAAATATGCTGCATGTAAAAAAAAAGTTAGCCTCTTGACACAAAGGAATATAAACCAATGCCCCTGCCACGTGCCTCAAAAGTTCCTAAGCAAACTACTTCTACATGTTAGCCTTTTTATGAAGTATCTAGGAAAATGTGAAATTTGATTTTCCTGTGAGAAGCAAAAAAGCAGTGGTTTCAAATCCAATTATATTTACTCTTGTAGCCTAAAAAGAGATGCAGAAATATTGCTTTATATTGTTTATTTGAGGCCAGAAGGTCTTTATCTCGGATATACTTCATATAACATAAGAAATAGAGGATCATGGGGGGACCACCAGGCACCGATTGGGGAAGTTTTCTATATAGAGGGAGCAAGTAGCTACAGGTAGGACAGTGGGGCTTTAAGGTCTAAAGCGAGTGCAGATTTCTAGGTCTGAACTCATCTCTCGTATCATATGTTTGGAGCTAGAAGGATGTTACATCAGAGTGGAAGGATAAGGGGGAATACCCTTCTGGCTCCTCCTGGCTCTCAGCCATGAGTATAAAAATGGCATTGGTTGCCGGAATTGGCACAAACGCTTGGAGCTGCCTTAGATTAGACTACCGGTAGCTGCTTTTTTTAAAACCACCTTGTTGATATTCTGGGCCTCTGAAACATACCACCGGACCATTGCCGGAGTTGGCACAAATGCTTGGGAGTGCCTCTTAGGACTAGACTAGCTGCTCGGGTTTTTTGGAACCACCTTGTGGATATTCTTGATACCCTCACCTGGGCCTCTATGAAACATACCACCAGACCAGCCAGGACTGGGCTGATGATGTTATAAGAGAAAGATGGAAAGGGAGAAAGAGAGGTAGAGGGAGAGAGAGGTAGAGGGAGAGAGAGAGAGAGAGAGAAAGAGAAGAGAGATTAGGGCAAGAAATAGAGAGAATGAAAAGAGAGAGGAAAGAGACGGAAAGAGAGAGAGAGAGAGCGAGAGAGAGAGAGAGAGAGAGAAGAGAAAGCTCGAGAGAATGAAAGAGAAGGGAAAGAGAGGGAAAGAGACAGAGAAGAAGAAAGCTAGAGAGAGAGAGAGAGAGAGAAAGAGAGAGAGAAGGACTAGTTTTTCTTTTGGAGAAAGAGAGAAGAGAGAGAGAGCGAGATAAAGAAAAAGAATGGGAGAGAGAGGGGGAAAGAGAGAGAGAGAGAGAGATAGAGAAAGAGAAGGGCTTGGTTTTTTCTTTTATGACGTTTTGTCTGGTTTTAGGATAGTCTCTGTATACCTTGGCAGGGTTCCCAAATCTTTGAACCGCCCACTGCACCTGCCCCTGTGGAATGTGCTTTAAAGGCAGAGTTCATGTTTCATAAGACGTTTCAAAGACGGTTTCAAAAGAAGCAAGAAAGGTAACCGATCCTCAACAGGTGAAAGGGTCAAAGGTCACTGGGGTCAGATGTTCGGTAAAGCTTGGATTCTTAATTTCTAATCCAAACCGATACAGTCAAAAATTATAACTGTGCTAATAGATAATCAGAACATTATATCTCTTGAACGTAACTGACATTATATTGAACTTCTATGTGGACAGTAATGTCATATTCCCGAAAGTGAAAAAAGTAACATAATTTTAAAGACTTTTGAATACATTATCTACCTATCTATCTATCTATCTATCTAATTTCATTCCATTAGATTAACATTGATTTCCTGATGAAGCGCCATAGGCGATAATTCAGAACCATCTATTTATTTCTCCTTTATCTATCTATCTATCTATCTCCAAAGTTGCTTATTTATATCTATTTGCATCTCTTTCGATTTCTCATTCATTTATTCACTCACAATCCATTATACTGATATTATATAGAGTAGTAAATACCAAGGGGACTATGACAAAAACTTAAATGGAAAAAGATACTCTTAAAAACAAATACCCAATCATTTACACAGGCAAGTGATAACATCAAATGTTGTACTGGAAGCTGATTCATCGTTTGATCAGGTCCATGCTTTGATACAGTTCTATTTTATGTAAAGAAATGGAGCAGAGAAAGACAAATAAACCAAATTGATAAAAGAGAACTTGGGGGGAGTTTTGGGTTGAATCTTTGTCTTTTTTGGTATTTGTCGGTTACAGTGGTTGACACAAGATTGATCGGGATCAGGTCAAATTCTATTTAGGCTTTAAAAAGAATACAATCAGGGTCTATTTTTGATTTGTTACTGTTAAGTACTTGTGGCCTATAATGACCCAAATAGAAAAAAGGAATACCATAGCCGTTATTATTTATCTTCACTTAAATGGATACATAAAATAAAATAAAAAATAGAAAGATAAAGAAAAAAGAAACTGAATTCATAAGAACTGATCCTATTCAACAACTTAACAGCTCACCATGCCCCCCCCCCACGTAATTTTTTCCATGATAATTGGGTAGGTCAAAAGTATTAGATCACCACAAGCGCCACACATTCCCCAGTATCATCCAATAATCAACATAAATCACCATCATTAGTATCATTTTCCTTGATATTTATGATTTATACGTATGATCCAATATGTCCAAGCTATTAAATGCTATTAAATATAAATGGAATCACTAGGGCCAATAGTCATAAAATGTTGAAGTTCATCCTAAATATTTAGACACATTTTTTGTATTAATTAGTGATTGTAATAAAGTGCTATATAAAAACGGAGTATTATTATTATTAACTTCGTGACAGGATTAAGATACCTGGTATTAGCTAAAATACTCTTTTTTAAAGAATTTCTAGAGTAGTCCTTCTTCTGAAATATATAATTGTTGATTTATTTTTTCTCTCTCTTCTTTCTGCAATTTTGCTGATGGGCATGTGCCCCCTCCATTTGTGCATGTGGCTATGCCACCAGTAATGAAAATGATAGGTACAGCCAATTAGACCAAACTGCCTCTAGACTTAAAAGTTCACAGGACCTGTCTTTGTTATGAGACTAAATCAAGTCCACCAGAGTCCATCCCATTGGTCTAGCAGACCTTCATAGAGCCCTTCTAGAAATGTTAAGATTTCTTCCAGAGGCCATTTAGGCAATAACAGTCAGAAAGGCCTTGCTGGGAAAATGCATTCCGTGTAGGCACAAAAGAAAAATAAACTGGTACAATGTGTCTTCTTGTCTCCATTCAGATGAAGACAGTCAGGAAAGAGCTTTATAGAAAAATTCATTCTGACTATGTAAAGGAATCTTGATACATTGAGTAAGCTGCCTACACTCTTTGAAAGATCAACCTGAAAGCCAATCTTGATCTAGTCAAAGGATGTAACAGTTAGGCCATATACAGTCAAACCTGTCTATAGCGACCGCCCAAGGGAAACCCCAAAAGTAGTCTTTGTAGACAGGTACCTTTATTATGTTTCAATGAGAAACCATTGTCAACGGAAAGAAAAAATTGGATCTTTGTAGACAGGTGGTCACTAAGGCAGGTTTGACTGTACTTTGAAAAGGCGTTGGATGCTAAGAGGAATGCTTGTTGACATGGGTTCCTGACATGCTAAGGCACATCAGGAGCCCATTCAAACCTGGGTGAAGAGAGGCAAATTCAGAATAATGTCTTGCCGAAGGATGTTACCAGGCTGTAACTCAATTCTGCATAAAGTAGGAGTTTAGGAGATGGGCTTCATGACATGTCTTGTGGAGTTCCCCAAGTGGTCATTCTGACGATGACAGTAAGAAAAGGCCTTGATGAATATATCCATTCTTACCTCAATGTACATGAAAACTCACAAGGGACGATTTTACAATGTGTCTTTGAGAAATCCTCTAAAGGTCATTTGGACAGAAGAGAAAATTAACTCTGACTAGTATATAGGCCTCAATGAAAACCTGATCGGTACAAGGAGTCTTCTGGAGTTCCTCCAGAGGTCAGTCAGGTGACGACAGTAAGAGATGGCATTAATAGAAAAACTAATGCTCACTAGCATGCAAAGAATAATTGAATTTGCAGAGGGTGCTGCAAATGCACGCTTCTAGAGACCAACCTGAAAGCCGAGCGACACTCATTAAAAGAGAATGACTTGATCTAGTCAAAGCGGAATGAGCTTGTCAAAGGAATCAACAGGCCACGAACTTGAAAAGAAGTTGGATGCCCGAAGGAATGCTTGATTAAGTCTTTAAAGAATCGTCTGTGCCGACCATGCATGATTCAGCGTCTGACAAGAATCAAAGGGTGCAACAGGGTCATCACTCGTGCGCCTCTTTGTTAGCATCGCGTGCCAAGTGGGCTCGAGAGCCACTTGACCCCACCCCCAGAGTAAGGCCGATTGGAGATGGAGAGAGAGAGAGAGAGAGAGAGAGAGAGGGAGGGAGAGAGAGAGGGGGAGAGACAGAAAGAGAGGGAGAGAGAGGATGAGAGGAGAGTACTAGGCTAAAGATGAAGGAGAGAGAGAGAGAGAGGGGAAGAGAATGAGAGATATAAACTTGGGAAGAGTTGAGAAGTTGTGCCTTGACAAAAATGGGAAAGAGCAAAGAAATTATGAAACAGACAGTAAAAGAAACATATCTTGTCATACATTGATAAGCAGGCATGTTGATAAGTGTGTGATTTCAAAAGGAAACTAGTAAATACTTTTTTTAAATAATCCTTTATGATTAAAATATAGTCTCTAAAAAGAAGAAAGAGCCATCTAAATAGGAAATGCATGTTTTAAGAAGAATGGATGTTAGGAAACTAGGTTATCTATTATCCAAATACATTCAAGGGATAAAGACGGAGATATCTGGACAACGGAAAGATAGAAAGAAACGGATTGAGAGAGACATTGAGAGAGAGAGAGAGAGAGAGAGAGAGAGAAGATTGTAGCCGACCTATTCAATTCAAATTTTAGGTAAACTTGGATATTTTTTTTTACCTTCCACAAGATAACAAAAAGTTTGCCAATTAAAGGGAGGGTATTGACATTCATTCAATTCGTGTGCCAGACACGAATTTAACCTCATAGAAAGAAATAGCCATTCAACCTTCTAACGTTTTTATCAATGCATAATTGGAAGAGGGGGAGAAAAGAAATCATAAAAAACTGATGAAAAAGTTCTGTGTGCTTATGGAAGAAAGGGAGAGGAAGCAATCTAGAGCAACTGAATACACATTAATAAAAGGTGAGGTTTGGGGAAGTATATTGTTAAGGTATGTATACATAGAGAATGTTGATAAAACAGCATTGTTAAGGACAGAGAGAGGACAGAGGCAAATGAAGGTTACAAATATTCCACGGCAAGGTGATGAAATATATATATATGTACATGTATATATCTATTCAGAGCCAAAAGGACCTTAAGACGTATACATGACCACAGCATTACCGTCCTTGTGGTTCCAAAATGAATGTATTGCCTGTTTGGAGCCAAAAGGGCATTAATCATATGCTTCAACATAGAGTTAACATCCTTGTAGCACTAAACAGACTATATATATTCACTATATGAACTAAGATATATGAGATGATTTTATTTTTTGCTACTCAACACAGAGCATTTTTTTTTTTTTTTTTTAAATTTATTTATTTATTAATTTTTTATTTATTTATTTATTTATTTATTTATTTATTTTTGTTTTTGTTTGGGGGGGGGGGGGGGGGAGTCAGAAGAGCATTATATTTGTGCTGTGCTCAAGCGATAGAGAAATGTGAGAGAGAATGAAGAAGAGATGTGGAGAGAAAGAAGAGAAAAAGAAGGAGAAAGGAGAGAGAAGAGAGAGAGAGAGAGAGAGAAGGGAGAGAGAAGGAAAAACAAAGGGAGGGAGAAGGGAGAATAAAGGGAAGGAGAAAGTGTGAGAGAGAGAGAGAGAGAGAGAGAGAGAGAGATTTAGGGAGAAAGTGAGAGAAAGAAGTGAGAGAAAGAGGTGAAGAAGCAGAACACCAAAGAAGATTGATCATTTGTTATGACACAGAGGAAATTGGAAAAATATCAGCGCCTTGGTCCTAAATCTTGTGAACTCTCGAGACCTTTGCAAGTTTTTTCCAGACCTTTGCATGTTTCTCCAATTTTTACTCTCCTTCTCTCGTCTTTCCCGGTCTTCACCCAACTTCTCCAGTTTGGCAACCAAAAAGAAAAAAGAAAAAAATCGAGACAACAAAGAAAAGCGCTGAAGTCACATAGTCAGCAGATCTCAACAAAGTTTTTTGTCAGCTCGTCATGAATTCTGAATTTATTCTCCTTGGCGTTATATTAAAATACCAGGCTAGACTGACAGAAATAGGTTTGGAAGATTGATGTTCCTCTGTCTGTCTCTACCCATCTCATCCACTCTGAATACCTCTATCCCTACACTATCCATCTATCCCTTTTCATCAGTGGGGTGCCAAGGGGCAGTGGTTGATTTATTTCACTTTGATACGCAGGATTGCGGGTTCAAACCCCAGTCAAGCACTGATGTCTTTGGCAAAGCATTGATCAACATTTGCCGCTCTCCACCCAGGTTGTGCATTACAAATGGCTAGCCCATAGAAATTTCTTGAATACTAGAGTACTGTTAAGACAGGAAGAAAGCCAAGGTAAAGGTACTGCAGCAATAGGGTTGTCAGTGGCTTATGGCCATGGGTACTTGAGACTAATCCCCTTTATTTATTGATATTAAGATTTTATTATCGATACCATCTTCACTTTTATCATTATTATCAATAATATATTGATTGATTCACTCTTTAGTCGTTACCTATCCCAACCCGAGTCCAATTAAAGTAAAACAATTTGTCTACCGATTGAGAAGGGCATTAACTTAAATTTTCAACACCATTCTGGCCCACAGCAGATGAGTTTACAGTACATGTCTATCCACTACTTCTGGGTTAAATCTTTGAGTTACACTACTAGGATAAAGCCATGTGCCAACCGTGTCCAGAAAACACTTTAACTTCTCTTCCTTCAATTTCTTGGCCTATAACTTATAAAAACCATGCTTCATAGTATTTTCATAATTCAGTTTTCATTTATTCATGATTATATGTTTTTAAAATGTAATAAAATTATATTATTTATAAAAATAAAAAATAAAAAAGCATGACATTAGTACACCTATAAAAGCAGCAGACAAGACAAGCTATCATATTTCTTATGTTTAGAGTAGTTTTTATTTCATTTTTTCTTGACAAAAGGAAACACTTGGTTGACATGGCCAATAAAGATGTGGCCACCTTTAAAGTGCAGAGGAGCTCGATAAGAAAGAGAGAGAATTAAACAAAATCTAATCGCCGACACTCTGTCGCCAGAGTCAAATTGAGGAGCTGTGATGTAAAAGGAGATAAATAGAGACGGAAGAGAAGGAAAGAGATAGAGGGAGGGTAAAAGAGAGGGAGAGAGAGAGAGAGAGAGAAGATGGGAGGGGCATACATATCGGCACACAGCAGGGCTGATAGTATGAGGCTGAAGAATTGAGAGAGAAAGAAGAGAGAGAGAGAGAGAGAGAGAGAGAGAGAGAGAGAGAGGAGAGGAGAGGTGGGCGGGGCATAAATACCGGTAGATAAGTGGCACACGCCAGGGCTGATAATGCAAGGCTGGAGCCACGTGCAGCACACGCTGCTCTTGCTCTTCCGAGGGGGCAAAGTTCGGAATCGTCATAGGGTTAACAGAAGTTCTCTTGACTTTGTGATCAAGTGGTTTTCAAACCACCCCCCCCCCCCCCTCCTCCCCTCTTTCCTGACCCTAATCTTGATCCTAGGGGTGCAATAGGGTAGCAGACAGTACCCAAATTGGAGGATTTAGAACCTGTGGCATTGCCATACATCGAGATGCTTATGAATCTCTACCCTACTCTCTGGTCAAAAGTCAATGTTGATTTTTAATGAGAATGATTATCATAATATTCATACAGTTATCATAATATTCATACAGTAAAACTGATAACTCTAAGATCAACAAAAAGAGTGATTTCAAAGGAAATTCCATACCACTTCCACCAAGTATATTATATTTCTTCATTGTTTCTCATAACTATTTCAGTTGAGTGACTTATCAAGATATATGCATTGATAACCCACCTCCTACAACAAAATGGTTTCCCTTAAACATCTTCATAAAGCCTGTGCTGATAACTGATACATTGACAGAAGATGGTGATTAAATTGCTTCAAATAATTGTTTAAAGAACTTCCTAAATATGTTTGTATGGAATATATATCATCTTTCCTCTTTAGAGAAGGGAGATGAACAAGGAGCACAGTGGTTTGGTGATTCATTCACCTAACTCAATCAAGAAGTTCAGGGTTCAAATCTCTACCTCATGCATCTACTAACAAGGCATATCATCTACAATTGCCGCTCTCTACCCAGGTCTAGTAACCACATGGTAGGATATATTCCTTCTAAAGACTGCGCTGATAACAGCTGTTTGACCTTAGCATCAGGGCAACCATTTCCCTTGCACTTTGGAATGCATAAAGACATTTATGATTAAAACCATTATACAAAAAATGAAAAATATTGCTATTGTCGATTGTATGGATTAAGAGCGAAATGAAATGACCTGCATTATTCCATAGAAGAAACGATCGCCCTACACGGAGGCACGCGCTTCCGAACGATTTGTCTTTCTTCGACGGAAAGATGCCTTCTGAATACAGAGGGTGATGAAATACAGATTGCTCTTCTAAAGAAACACAGAACAATTGTGGATAAAAGAAGGAAACCCCTGTATCGCTGTTAAAATGAACTTCTTTTGAGAAGTGGGAAAAGAAAAGGCCAGCTTTCGTAGACTCTTTTATCTCCAAGAACATCAAAACCAGGTTCAAATTCCTTTCAAAGTTCTCGTTTTGGGGCTTCATTTAAATGTCTATAGATTGGTATCACTTGATGGTTATTTTTGCACACCCCGTCCAGAAAGAAAGGATTTTCTTTCGGAGAGAGGAAAAAGAATTTAGCAAGAGGAGATGGAGGGTCGTTTTTTTTTTCTTCCTTGTTGCAGGGGCACATGTGGGGCCCCCTGAAAGAAGGGGAAATTGTTGGAGGTGGCTTTTGTGGGAGTTTAAAATGCCCTCTGGAGTCTGGCACTTTATCCTTTCAGATGGGCATAGTGTGACAATTCATAATGTGATATAGGATTTCTCTTATTTCCATTGGTTCTCTCTCTCTCTCTCTCTCTCTCCCTCTCTTTCTTTACCATACACTATTTCTTTCTTTGTATCTCTTTTCTTTGCCTCTCTCTCCCCCTAAAAAACTAAACAAAATCTCTCTCTCTCTCTCTATCACTCCTCCTTTCTAACACTCATTCTCTCTTCCCCTCCCTCTTTCCCTTTCTAACACACACTATCTCTCTCTCTCTCTCCCCTATCTGCATTTCTTAGGGAATGGGGGAGGGGTGCATCGATCAATTCACATGATGGGGTGGGGATGGGGTGCAATCACCCACACTGAGAGAAATACAATAATGCCAGTTGTAATCAAAGATATAAATGGCAAATACATTGATCACTTTAATCATTCATATCATTACTTTCCATCTCAGAAATAAATCATCACTTTCTGTGAATAAATAAAAAGCAAGACATACTGATTCACAAAATAATGTCTGAATAGTAATCCAACTTTCTCTAGTAAATCAAATCAGCCACGTATACGTTGATAAGTTAACAAAGCACAAAGAAATAGGAAATTATACACATTCCAAAGTGCAAAGTAATTCAGACTTCACAAACTCCAATAGAAATTGCCCTCTCTTTATTCTTGGTGCCCCTTTCCAATAACTAATTTACTTCTTTGCTTTTCCACTTTGTACCTTCTTAATTTCATTCCAGTGCTGGTCCTTTTGTTCGCTATTGTTGCATGCACTGTTTCCCCTGTATTATTAGCCTAGCTCCAATTCAAAGCCAGTTTTATCTTCTCTCGTAAGAAAACTTGATACAAAGTGAATTTCATTCTTTTCAGTTAAACGTACAATCCTTCTAATGAAATGTTCTACAGAGTGTAAATGTTAAATGTTAAATGTTGTTCCTGCAACTTCAATGAGAAAGAATAGTCTAAACTCTCCAGACAGTAATTAAATACAAATTTATCAAGGCAAATAAACAACAGACCTGTCCTGGAGCTAGACTATTCTCTATTGGAATGTGCGGTTGAAGTGGTTTTCTTTTCACCAATTTTTTCCCCCATCCTCCTTTCAAGTTGAAAGTCAAGCCAGAAAGGAGATGATTAAGTTTACAGAGAAAATAGAAAACTCTCCCTCCCTTACCCTCTCTCTCTCTCTCTCTCTCTCTCTCTCTTTCTGTCTCTCCTGATCCTTCTACCACCTGCCCTGAAGTCCTATTGTGTCGGGGCCAATCCACACCTGCCCGACCTTTGACCTGCGCTTTGTGTTTCCTTTCCGCCCTTCATTCGGACACCGAGACGGGGTTCTCCTTGACGGTACAGTTTACACAGGCAGGCAGCCGATCGCCCCGTTTACATATCCATGTGTGCTTACTCAATTTCTTTTGCCCTCCCTCTGCGCCTCCGCTTCCCAATTCTTCATTTTTTTCCCCCTGAAGAGTACTTAAAACTTTATTTTCTTTTCTATTCTCTCTCCCCCCTTTTTTTTTCTTTGAGTAGAAGCCAGGGCCTCTCGCTTTCTTTTCCCTTGATCGGGATGAATGTGAAAGAATTTATCCAGGGCACTGGATTGGGGGAGCGGCACACGCTGCACGCGTGGCTCGGCTCGGCATGCCTCTGCACGGAGCAGCTGAGAAGTCTTTGCCAGCTGATTGGTCCAACCCTGAATTCCTTCAGTCCATTCTTCAATGGAAGCATTCAGTCAAGGGGAGAGGAACACAAGCTCAAGAGATGGAGAAATAAACCCCTTTTCTATAGAACAGGGCAAGTGGAAAACCAAAGCGTGTGCAGGCATTCAATCTTTTTCTCTTTTTCCTCTTTTTGCCTATTATTTCTATTTCCATCTCATGGCCGGAGTTGGATTTTAATTTCGGTGGAAGTATGGCGTGTGGATTTGGGGGACAAAAGAGGCGAGAGGTTTTTAAACTCTTAATGGGCGAGGGGCGCGTGGCTGCACCCCTATTGAATAACACATTCCATCAGATGCAAGAGAACGAATAGACACATTAAGAAGGAAGAGGAAGAGTGGGAGAAAAGGAGAGAGAGAGAGAGAGAGAGAGAGAGCAGTATACACACTAAAGAAATGTCATGACAGCAGGGTATATTTCGCAAAGGGACACCCCCACCCCCTTCAAATTGCCTTGTTGTCATTTCGTCAACGCAGCTGCTTGTCCCTGATGAACCCACATGAGGATGGAGAGCTTAAATGTGGGCGGGGTCCACTTCAGCTACAGGTGGTCATTTACATACGCCGAGCCCTGCCCACTTATGAATATTCAACAAAGATGAAAGTATCACTCCTAAAACAGTTCCGTACTGAAATATTCATCAGTATACATTTTTCTTCTGATTAAGTCTGCCTCCTTCAATTGACTGAAGATTCTTGCAAACTATGTGCGTGTGTGTGTGTGTATGTGTTAACCGCAATTTACCTATCATAACACTTAAATAAATCAAAATGTAAATTAGTGTCATGCAGCTCTAAATCATATTTCAAGCATTTTGTTTTTGGAGGGGGGGGGGGGGGTTACATTAAAAGAGAGTACTTACCATTGATGTGTAGCATGTAGGCCTAATTGTTGGTGTACATGGTAGGAACATTGAGAAGTTCTTGCGTGATGAGGAGTTTCACTGCAGAGATACAAGAAATGTAAGAATGGTGTAGAAATACTTTCAGAGAGATCTGAATAAAAGCAAGCCAACAAAGATACCGGTAGCCAAGTTTTATCTTTATGTTTTTCCCCTTTTCATCATTTCTTTCTTTCAGTCTCACTATTTCTCTCATTCTCTCTCTACCCCTCTGCCACCTCTCCCCCTCTCTCACCCCTCCCCTCTTTGTCTATCTATCTATCTATCTATCAAACCATCTATTTATTTATCAATATATATATATCTATCAATCTATCTGTCGATCTCCTAATCAAGTTGATTTAATATTCCACTTATTTGTTCTCTTCTCTATTTTTTTTTCTTTCTTTTTCTTCTCCAGCTATAAATATCTCACTTTATATATATATTTATTTTGCATTGCCAGTGTGTGCTCCCTATGAGAAGTTTTAGACTGAACTTCAGTTGAACTCTGAAAATCATTAATGAGAAGGCCAAGGTCTGTTAAAGGTGAAAATAATTTGCAATATCTCATCATTTTGTATTTATTTTCATTGGAGAATATCATGGCAGCAATGTCCCATGAAAAGGGATGCTCTAACAATACTCAATTATTTCATACTTTAATGACTAGATATACTTAACTTTGAATCCAAAATGTGATGCTACGTTTTCGTAGCCCATAAACCCATATCTGTATTCATTGTTTTTCATTGTTTGTAACTTTCAGCAAGATTTAGACCAATTCTTATAACTTAAATGCAATTCCAAAAAGACCTTGTCACATCACAATTGTTCACTTTTATTCACTATTTGCTACATAATTAAACATGCAGAGTAATTCATACATCATATACTGGTATGACTAGATATACTTATGACTATAAATACTTTTACCAATGCTGCATATTTTGTAGCCTATATAAACCCATATCTGTATCATTTTTTTTTGTATTGTTGATTTTGAGCCAATTTTAGACAATGTGATACAATTTAGAATGTTACAAAACTGTGCCATGAACATGATAAAACACTGTTCATATTTGCGACATAATATTATCCAAAAAAAAATCAATAAATGGCTTCTTTTTTTCATGAAATTTCAAGATCAGTTCTCAATATAAATTTTACAGGTACAATTTGTCCTTTAACATTTTTAACAAGAACACTTTTTCTATGAAAATGTACTCACATCAATAACATTTGCAATCTAAACATGTAACATTATATCATGTTCTACCATATGGATATGAGGTTATGGAATCATAATCCCAAACTACTTTCTAAACAATCTTAAACATATGCTACATGAGTGATAGGAGTGACTCAGGGAGAATACCATCATAAACATGAACATTAATATGTAAACAAGTTTAATTATCCACTCTTGATTGCTTGGAATCATGGGTTCAAATCAAGGCCTGGAAAGTGAATGAACTCAGCTTGATTAAAGGCCTGGAAACGGCTATGTTCACACATTCGTGGTATTAAACTTGTAGTTTAAAATTTAAGCTTGCGAAACCTTGAAGTTATCAACTTTGCGGTTATAAACAGTGATCCACTGACAGTGATGAGGGTTCACATAGGTTTTCAAAGCTTAAACTACAAGCATTTATTTGAACTACCAGCTGACATAACCTCTAAATTAAATACCTGTATCAAAATGGCACGTTATCCCGAAGTTAACTAGGACCCGCCACTGCTCGTAGTTATTACCGCGCTAACCTTGATATTGCTTGTGGTGTGTAACTGCAAGTAAACTTCGTAACGAGTGTGTCATCATGCACTAGGCTTGCCTATATCAGCTCGAGTTTGCCTAATAACCCCTATTTTCAGACTCGGGATATTATCCCGAAGCTCGAAATCGCGTCTTCACCAAATCGCTACGCTCATCACAAACTAGCCCGATATTTCCCAAATAGCAGGACATTTTGGAAACAGGACCAACATTTATCTGGATATTTTCTGTCAATCCCCAATATTAAAGGGATATTTGACAAAGTATGTCTTCAAACTTCATTTTTTACCCCTGCTTTTATTTTGACCAACTTCATATCAGGAGTTGCATGATTCCCCCTTTAATTATTTGTAATAGCAAGAAGTTATCGTAATCGTTCGGTGGGAGCAGACTTTAAAGACCCAAGAAACCCCCAAGTTGTAGTGAAATCAGGGAGGGGGTGGTTAACCTGTTGACTAAATGAATTGTTTTATTCCCATAGGCTTAACACAAGGACCACCCGGTTCCAGGAGTCAATGGGGTAATAGAAATCCCACCGCTGCCACCAGTGTAGCGACATCATCCCTATCGCTATCATCCTACCACCATGTATCATATCAGCAGCATCTAGTGGAAGTGAGTGTCCTCAAACTCTCACTATCAGCCTTTTCACACACAGCTAAAATTCATCTTATCTAGATATGATTAGTTTAAACGTGTTTAAATTTCTCTGTGTGAACATCGTTTTATGATGTTCAGATAGATACGAAGTCACGATTCATGCCCCTCAAAGCAGGCTGCAGATACGAAGTTCGTATCTAGAGAGCTTGACATTTTGTGTGTGAACGGTTAAACGTGTTTAAACTGGATGGAGCGTGCGCTTTGTTTGATATGACATGACCTTCAATGCGCAATGGCACTACTGCGCATTTTAAGAGCAGTAGTTAATCACGAAACGATTAACGATCGCACCAAAATTTCTGTGTGTGAATGATGTCGTATGTACAGCTGATTTGTTTAAAGCCCTTTAAACTAATCATGTTCATACAATTTTAGCTGTGTGTGAAAAGGCTGTATATATAATCTGTTATATTTTCTGTTTTTTATGTTGAACAACTTTATATCAGGGTGGACGTACCTACCCTTTAATCATTTCTAGCCAAAGTCAGTATTATTGGTTCGGTGAGACTTGAACAAACTCAAAAACCTCCTGAGCTATTCAATACAAAAACATCAACATTAATGAGAGGAAACGAGGATCATGAAAGTCCCATACCTATTCATGAACTAAACAACCATACATCTTTGTTAAACAGAAATACAAACTACCATGACAAACATTTAGTTACTGAACCGGGTTAGAACCACACCTTCTCTCGCGAAAAAAGGACCTCCCTTTGTAACATTTTTTGCATCAATGAAATAGAATTAAAGAAAGGAAATTGTTGCTAATTTCATGGCTACATGGCCATGCTCATGAGTTTGTCTGCGGTAAGGAGACCATCAACAAAGGGTGATTACCGATCTCCGTCTAGAGGACTGAACTGGAAAAAAGAATGTTTTGATTTTCAAAGTGATTTTGCAGTGATACCCTTGGCACTAGGCAACGGGTCTGTTAAGTTCTGTGGGAAACTTCAGGGCATCCAAGGTATTCCAGATCCCCCTTCCCCTCAATTTATGATAATTCATTCTTTCTTTAAATCTCACCATTTCTCTCTTTCTCTCTCTCCCCCTCCCCCCCCCCACCCCCACCCCCCCCCCCCCTTGTTGAGAGCCAGAAGGGTATTGACTCTCTCTTTGTTAAATTATATTGAGTTAATACACAACACAAATATTCTTTGGCGAGACATTGATCTACATTTGCCACCCTCCACCCAGGTGAGGTAAATGGGTACCTGGCAGGATTATTCTTCAAAATGGACTGTGTGCTGATAACAGCTACCAAAGTTAAAGCTAGGGCAATAAGCGCATAGAGAAATTATATCATAATGTGTTATGAGCTTTACAAGAAAGAGATTATTATTAGTACCCTCCTGGCTGGGACCACTGCTGTAATTCTGTTGTAATTTCCAACACTAACCAAATTCCTAACTTCAACCCTAGACTAGACACCATACCTAATCCTAATCGAAAACCTAATTTCAACCCTAATCCTCACCCTAAATCCTGGAGCAAAGATCGCTAGAGGAAATGAAAGATAGACCTCTCAACATAGGAGGCTATATATGGCTCAGTGGTAGAGCAGAGGTCTAGTTACCAGGAGGCCCTGGGTTCAAAGCAAAGTCAATGCGCTAGGGCCCTTCAGTAAGGCATTAATTCTCACTACCAAGTCCTTTGGAGAGGACTTAATAGCCTAGGTCCCCTGAGTACTTACAAGCATTTATACATGTTTTCTTAAAAATCGTGTAACAGCTAGGAAGTGAGCTTTCATCGAGTGGGTTCATTGCAAGTTGGTTCAATTTATGCCCATTTGTCTAGCATCCAGCTTGTTATTAATTCCATTTTATCCAAGTCTGTCTACTACCCGAACTATATCTAAATCTATGTTTGTCTACACCACTGGATCTAATTCACATCTCTTCTCCATAAGGTCTGATTACCAGAGTGTTTGTTATTCCTAAAATCTTACCGTTTGGTCTAATGATTTGGTCTAATGATTTGGGCTACTAATTATTTCATTTCATTGGGTTTAACATTCATTTCCAGCAAATGCCAGCATTTTGTCAATTAGACCTAGTAGAAATAAGACCAAACAGGCATTAGACCAACTGGGGATTAGACCCAAAAGATATGGCCCAAATGGTATTGGACCAAGAGAGTACATTGAAAAATGAATGGAATAGGACTAGGTGTCTTGGAAAATAGACAAATTTGATTTTTTTTAAAATATAATATGCAATGACACATACCGGTAGAGAAAATTGGTTTTGGACCAAATGGCAATTTATCTCCACAATTATTATTCATGCTTTGGAGGGCGTGAAAATGCATATTGAGCTTTTCCCCCTCATTCAGACTATCCAAAATTATTGTACAGCTAAACAAAAACATGAACCTATGCCATAAGAAATTCACTTTGTCTGATCTAAAATTCAAATTCAACTCTGAAAAGAATTAGGGTCTATATAACCCATAAAACTGTATTGAACAAAATCCATATTATAACTGATTAGGGCTTATTGTTGGCGCACCTTAATAGGAATGGTCAGATGTAGTTTTGCACCCTCAAGCAATGCTGTGACGTAAGCAAACGCTCAACTCCTGGTGTAAACTGCCCTCCCCAAACTAAGTTTCTTTACAAGGAATTCTTCATACAATATTCTTGTGTACAATACACATGCATTTCACTCAAATCCCTGCACTGTAATTCTTTATGTGACACTAACTCCTTTATACACAAAGTCTGTACAACTTTCTTCTTGTGTGAATGACCCCCACCTTTCATGAAGTGGTACACATTTTGGTAACATTTGAACTTTACATTGGAGCAGCTGGACTCGTGAGACAGGTCACCACACAAACCACTGGTATCCTTGAAAAGGGCAAACACCCCTTTGCCTTTCAGTGGAGCTGAGGGTATAGGAGGTGGGCGGGGCCGGGCTGGTAGGAAGAGGAAATGGGAATACCTTGTTACCAAGGGGGCGTGGCATGTAGGGTGAGGGTGGAAGGCACAGAGAAGGGTGGATGGGGGAAAGGGAGGGGGGGGGGGGGGGGGGGGGGGGAGCTATCTTGGTTCACTCTTGATTTCATGTATGTGCATGTTCTTACGCCCTGTGACTTTATTTTCAAAGTATGTATGCTTATACCCTCCTCTCTTTCTCTCTTTCTCTCTTTTCTCTCTCTCTCCCTCTCTCTATGTGTCTCTATCTGTCTCTGTCTCTCTCTCCCACTCCCTTTCTCTCTCTCTCCCTCTCTCTGTCTCTGTGTCTCTCTGTGTCGCTCTCCCTCCCTCTATGTGTCTCTATCTGTCTCTTTCTCTCTCCCCCTCCCCCCTCTCTCTCTCCCCCTCTCACTCTCTCTCTCTCTCTCTCTCTCTCTCTCTCTCTATCTCGCTCTCTCTCCCTCTCTTTATTTCTATTCATGCAATCAAAAGATGTTTGTACTAATCATTTTACATGAAAAGCAGCCGAAGCTGGATCAATCATGCTTACATACAATGTTGGCCCAATTCATTTATACATTTCAAACCATGAGAACAATCAGATATAATTAAAAAGGTTGATTACAAAAATTGGATTCCCAGGTTACAATTTTTCCTCTGTTCCCACCATCTATTTTTCTCTTTATCTCTCCCCTCTCTTATTTAATCGTTTTTCTCTTTATCTCTCATTTCTTTCCCCCTTCTCACTATCTCTCTCTTCATGTTCCTCTCTTTTCTTCTTCCTTCTGTGTCTCTCTCTTTTTCCACACACACACACACACACACTCTCTCTCTCTCTCTCTATCTCTATTTCCCTCTTCCATTCTATTTGTCACTCTGTTACATGTCCAGTCCATCACTCTTCAATTTCACACCCTCTCTCTTTCTCACTTGATAACTCTCTTCACTATTCAATGTATACTGCAGAAATAATCTTTCAAAAACCATTGGAAGAATATGCTCTCTTCTTCTCCTCCTCCTCCTTTGTCTTCTTCTTCTTCTTCTTTTACTCCTCCTCCTTCTATTTTTTCTCTCTTTCCAATTGATAAGTGTGGTTCTTCTTTTTCTCCTCCTCCTTTTTTTCCTTCTCTCTCTATCCAATTGTTAAAGGTACTATGTCCCATTTGCAGGCCAAAAAAATGAAAAAGTTAAATTCCAACTGCATTTGAAAGATAATACTAATTTAGAACTTCCCTAAAAAAGGAGGGGCTTGAAAATGTCTTCAAGTGGGAAATAATGACTATAAGTTGTCAAATCGACTTTAGGGCTATAGAGCCCAAAAGTAATAGTCTTGATTTTCAGACAATTGTACCGAATGGTCATACGTTTTATGCTGCGCAAAGATTCAATCAGTTTAATCTTGGCCATCACAAGAAGTGGGTTATTGATGTAGACAAATGCTCATGTACCCTTTACAACTATTTTCATGTATGTTATTACCAATGAAGAAAAAAGCCAGTCAGTCACTCAATGGTGTCTGACAGTGAAGTCTAGCAAGTAAACGGGTTTCCTTGCATAATTTGAATATGAGGACACTGCTAACGTTTACATTTCACAGATAGGACATACATGACATATTCATAATTCCTGCAAAGTTCTACAGAATTTGAGGTTGGCTGCAAAAGGGACATAGTACCTTTAAGTGTGGTTCAAGTATCTAATAGATATACAAAGCTTGGTACATTCACTGTTTATCCCCCCCCCCCCACAAATCCTTGTTTATATTTGATCTTTTAACCATAGACAGATTTCTTTTCTTAGTACAATGTAGATTCATGCTTCAACCACCAGTCCAATAGTCATTTAACCAAACAATAGTGGTCTCTAAAATGTGTTAACTCCAATAGCAAGTTCACTTTTATGTCTATCACAATATGCAAATTATTCTTTTCCCCACTTTTTGTTCATATTCAACTATTTTCTGTAGCGCTGTCGAAAGATGGGACTACACAAACATGTGGCTTCAAAATCGGGCCTCATTTATAAGATGCTACTTGCCATATTTAGACTATGAAGGCATTTGACGAGCCATGCTTTTCAGGGAACATTTTTCATTTTTTCTCTGATGTTCTTCCACACTTGCATAATAGAACAATAATGATGCTCACAAATTATTTTTCACCTCTCCCCAGAACTCAACCTTCTCTTTAAACACAGGGCTTATGTCCTTCTTGATCTCAACAGACTATTACAATGAAAGGAACAGGGGGGGGGGGGGGTGTTTCACAAAGCCTTTTTTCAATGACAAATTACAAAAATCAGTGACAAATCTGCTGATAACCAATCAGAAGTAAGGATTTCAGTAGCTGATAACAAAAACTGTCATTTGTCACTGATGACAAGTTTTGTGAAACACCACCCAGGTCAGTGAAAGTTTGAGCTAATTCTGATTGAAAATGAGAAAGTTAAGAATTTTTAGTAGGTGCGATCATTCAGACACAAATTGGCAACTCTGTGAAGTATCTTGCAAACTCCCCTCCCATTTGGCATTTGCCCCATTCTAAAAAATTTCCAAAAAAAAAAATCATATTTCCCTTACAAAAGTTTTCAATTATACATTCACTCTAGATATAATTATTGCAAATATGTATTTATAAAATCCCTGTATTAATCAAATCTATTCTGTCATCAATAACTAAGAAAATGAAAGTGTTTGAACAATTTCTGTACGGAGCAAATTGGAGAGGAGTTCGCAAGATACGTCACAGAGTTGCCAACTTATGTTTGATTTATTGCAAC
The DNA here is from genome assembly GCA_035222895.1 of Strongylocentrotus droebachiensis. Lineage (NCBI taxonomy): Eukaryota > Metazoa > Echinodermata > Echinoidea > Camarodonta > Strongylocentrotidae > Strongylocentrotus > Strongylocentrotus droebachiensis. The sequence goes on from JAVYIG010007924.1 coordinate 84,572, forward strand.
TTTCACTGATCGTTTTCTCTCATTTTTCAGCTCCTATTAAATCCAACTTTTAAAATTAGGGTGGACTTCGCCTTTAACAGGCAATCTCTTCATCCAATGCTCAAGTTCAACAACTGAACAAAGTTTAGACAAGAAGTTGGAGGGGGTCACTGTTTATATTTGGGGGCAAAGAGTAATACAATATAAAGGGCTATGAAGGGCTTTCGCAATAGACCATAAGCGTGTTCATGCTTCACTTTTTCTGGCCAGAATCAGGCATCTGTTACGTGTTTAGTTTAAAACACGGTTGCGTCTTAGCTTACTTTTGTAGAATCACCGAAAAAAGGCGATCACGATCGCCGATCGTAAACTCACAAAAAGATGCGTTTACAATTTGTAAACGCGTTTAAATGGGATCAACGCACTGACCTCTAGTGGGTCTACGTAGCATGCACAGTGAAGGTTTGCGAATCCAGCTGGAAGACCAATTAGGGCCACACAAGGAGAATTGCCGGGATGAGCCAGAGAAGTAAGCATGAACAGTACACCGTGGAACTGCGATCACGATGAGCGTTTACGATGAGCGTTTCAGATCGCTCATTCTACCTTCAAAATCAAGCATGAACGCGCCCCAAGTCAAGTACAACATCAATTAGTATCATTAAGTAGGCTGCTTTAGTCTTGATCAAATACTTCAAAAAACAGCTGCTTAATGTTTGCACTGTAGGTCTTACTTTGCTGTACTTTGGTGTTGTATGAAGAGCACTTTCTTGGTTTTCCCGAGTAGGGATTATTACTGAATTCCTCCACATAGTTTTCTTTTCAAACGAATCTTCCAACTCGCACTCAAACTTGAAGCTTGGCTGTCATGATCTTTTCATTCTCTTTGAATGGTGTTCAACATGTCATTGATTTATTGTTTTCATTCCTATACATTTCTCCAAAGTTTATTGTGTAACCAGAAACATTGGTGACAAATTTACCTTTGTTAGTTTGTTTGTTGGTTTTCCGTGACTGCTAAGAAGCATGTGTATGCTTGTGAGTAAGCAACCAGTCTCTTTTTGCATAAACTGAATTATAAATCCCTTTGGTTTGTTAATTTATTCATTTCTGCAGGCTTCATCACATTACATAGTGTGAACATGATATTGAACTTGCTACTCTCCACCCAGGTGTTAAAATGGGTACCCGGTAGGATGCGACCGACATTGTTGGTAAAACAGTTTTTGAGCGTCAAGTTATGCCTGGCTGGAATGCTCCCCAGGGAGTGGAGATTGTGCACACAGTGTGTGCAGGCAAGCACTGAATCCAAATGACTGGGGTAATAGTATATCTGTAAAGAGCTTAGAGACGTCCAAGATGTATTAAGCGCTTTATAAAAGCTGAATATTATTATTATTATTGAACCAACAACAAGATGATAACAGATAGAAAGAGACTGGCGCAATGGCCCAGTGGTAGAGCAGTGGTCTCTTAACCCAGAGATCCCGGGTTCGAAACCAAGTTGATGCACTAAAGTATCCTTTGGTAAGGCATTAATCAAAATTACCAAGTCCCTCAGAGAGGACTAACAGCTGTCGGTCCCCTGGTTGCTTGCTTACTTACAAACATATGCATCCTTTCTTATAGCAGTCAGGTAGAAACAAACAAACAAAGGACTACTATGAACACAATAAAGGTACAATATATGGATAACAAAAAACACACAGGAATATGGAAATACATCATGATCGAAGCCATTTCACAGTAAAACAACTTCTGGAGTTTGCGAATGTTGCAGTGGTATGACATTAATTGTGAACCATTCATGAACTTCACAAAAACTTCTTGTTTTCACATTAAAAAATGAATGACTTTGTCATCATAATACATCAATAATTTGGATGGGGTAATTACAAAATACTGACTGCTATTGATGGGGATACCACATTAATGTTGACTAAAATTTATTTTATAATGCAATCCCACAACGACCAGAAATATGAGCTCACGTTTGCTCCGGTGATGATTTCTCCTGGCTCTATTTCATTACAAGATTAATCTTGGACTGGAAACAGATAGATAATCACAAAGCCTTCTGTATACTTATTCCATGATACTTGATAAATACAAGAAGGCACAGGGAGATTAGTTGTGTGGCTTAGAAAGGATTACAGAAGGTCTGTCTTCATCAGCTCGAGTTTGCCAAATAACCCGCTATTTTCAGACAATGGATATTATCCCGAAGCTCCGGCAAATTTGGGTCTTCACCAGATTGATACGCTCATCACAAAATAGTTTTGACAATCGCAAATTAGCCCGCTATTTCCCAAATAGCTGGATATTTTGGAAACAAGACCAAGATTTCACTGGATAGTTTCTCGACCAAATATCCAGCTAATTGCAACTGCTGGCTGATGAAGACACAATTAACTGTTTAATTTGCGATCGGTATAGTTTAAAATAGCGGGTTATTTGGCAAACTTGAGCTGATGAAGGCAGGTCTAGAGAAGATTGACTTCTGGTGAAGGTCAATGGTCTACAGCCCCTTTTAAACTGAGCAGATTACTGTTCACTTGCTTCATTCAAAGGAAAGACAAGAAGACATGTGTAGGTGATCATGAATTTCACACAATGTACCTGTACCCTCAAAGTCTTCACAAGTTTGCTAACAAGCTTTTATTCCCTTAAGTTTTCTGAGACCTGATAATCTTCTTGAAGATGTTAAAACTCTCTTTGTCATCTTTATCCCCCGTTTCCTCATTATAGGAACTTGATGAGATCTTAGGCTTGAGCTCTATAACCCCTAAATTGGTTAAGATTGGGATTAAAGGTAATACAAAGTTTTGGTATGGGGTCATGAATTTGGTTCAAATGAACATATTGGAAGCATATGCGATCCTATAATATTCAGTGATCGTTGTTGCGGTTGAAATCGAGTCTAAAGTTATGAAATTGTAAGTAATACACTCTTTTTGTTGTATAGCTCCCTCTCAAGGTCAAGATATTAATTAAGCTATAAAACAATGTTTCTTGACTAAAATCTACCAATTTGTTATTCTCGTTTGGAAGTTATATATCACATCTACATATTCTGAGATTTTCATGGTCGCAGCTACCATTGTACGGCCGTAGGCGCTATTTGAAATTTATCAACATTTACCGGGAGCACCGGTAAATTTTTATATTCAATTTTTCTCGAAAGCAGAAGTGTTTTAGAGGCTAATTTTTCTAGTGCTCAAATACATCCACAGGGGCATCCAAATATATCCAAATTGTAAAGAATCACTATCCACCAAATTTTCAAAATTTCCCAAAACTTTGTATTACCTTTAAGAAGGTGTTCTACAATATACCACACAGACAATGTAATATAATGTTCCAATGGTTCCATAATACATGTAATACCTAAGAATTGTTTTCTCTCTCTCAGCTCAATTCAACCCTCTTATTCAAAGTTTGACTGATTTGATCATACACTGGTGGATCCCCTATGCTTATAATTACAGAATGCTCATGACAGCTTTTCTACTGATAAAACACATAACCCTATTTTTTTTAAACCTCATGTTGAATCCTCATCCATTTCTCAGCACAACTGCGATGCTTCCATTTGGGGCGCAACACCCTTCCCAAAAAATTATCTTGAAACATTTTATTTGCTGAACAGAAAAGCAGAAATGTAAAACTATCTTACTTTTAATCAGGGTTTGCTCAAACTTTCACTGACCTATTTCTCTCATTTTTCTGCTTCTATAAAAACTAACTTAATATCAGGGTGGACTTCCCTTTTAGTCTTTCTACTCAGAGCATAAAGTTCAGGGTTAAGCAACAGTTTCCTACAAGTCTACCCAATGAAGTATTAATTCATGAATATCACATAGGCTTCCATCAGTGACTAATAAATTTACAAACTGGAATCCTGAGTCTTTCCACAACAATCTGTTTTGCACACCAATAACAGGTTGGCCCCCTTAATCTAAATGGAAAGAATGAGTAAGATTTGCAGAATAACCCTTCAAGTTTACAAACTGGAGTATTGATTAATAAATGCCTGACATGCTTCCCCCTGTGTAATACTAGATTGACATTTAGAAATCCTGAGTTGTTCCAGTTGCAACATTCTTCAAGAATTTCCTTTTGGATCAAAGACATGTAATCTTTCTAATCTTTACAAGGGAAAGAGATTGTTTAGCAACATTTTCCTATGTGTTTTCAAACTAATGTATTGATTAGTTGATATCCTAAAGCCTCAGGTTTTACAAGAACCTTGCTTCTCAAAAAAGGAAACCTGTAATCCTTCTTAATCTGAATGACAGAAATTAGTAGGTTTAGCAGCATTTCACTACAAGTTTACCAACTGAATTATTGGTCAATGAATACCTGACAGCTAACTTCCCCTGTGGACTATTGGAGTGACAATTAAAAATCCTGTGTTGTTCCAATTGCAACATTCTTCAAGAATCTCCTTTCAGATCAAAGACAGGTAATCTTTCTAATCTTTACAAGGGAAAGAGATTGTTTTGCAACATTTTCCTACACGTTTTCAAATTGATGTATTGATTAGTATAGTATAGTTGATACCATAAAGCCTCAGGTTTAACAAGAATTCCCTTTCTCAAAAAAGGAAACATGTAATCTCTTTAATCTGAACAAAAGAAAGAGAAGATTTGGCAACACATCCAAACCTGTTTTCCCACTGATGTATTATTAATCAATATCCTAAAGCTTTCAACTTCTTTTTCCTACTCTCTCTTCCTCTCTCTCACGCTCTTACAAGAACCCCTTTACTCACAAAAAATGTAATCCTCCTAATCTGAATGAAAAGAATGAGAAAGTTTTGCAACACATCTGTATAGTTTACACACATCAGTATTGATTAGTTGATACCTTAAAGCCTTTTGAACAAGAAATACTGTCCTTTGACAAATCTTCTGTGGCAGTTCCGAGTGGCTTCCCAAAGAGCTTTACTAACCCACTAATCGTGTTTCAATACAGGTAGGTGAGATGGTAATAAACTGATCAGAATTCTTGTAATGAGGATATTATTGATCAGTGGGATCTAGGCTGTGGATTAGTATAAGGGATTAGAGGATTAGTGATAAGGATTAGTAGATTAGAGGCTTGTAACTGATTAACAGGGAATCAAGCTGTATTGATTTGTTTGATTGGGGTGTAAAGTAATAGTTTGAACTCCACTTCCACTCGGTTCCATATCACACCTCCCTGTTTCTCTCTCCCCCTTCCCCTCCCAACCCCCCCTCTCCCCCTCCCCCCCCCCCTCTCCTTCAAAAGCAATCCCATTCAACCCTCTCCGTTCTCTCTCTCTCTTCCTCTCCCTCTCTTTCTTTCTCTCTCTACCCCCCCCTCTCTCTCTCCCCTTTTCCCTCTCTCTCCTTTTCCCTCTCTCTCCTTTTCCCTATATCTCTCTCTCCCTCTCTCTCTCTCTCTCTTTCCCTTTATTACCTTTAAAACCAACAAGCGGTGTGTATGTTTAATAAGATGAAAAAGTAAATAGTAAAAGAGATATCGTTCAGTTATTCCCACATCACTAGAACTTTATCCAAACATATGGCCAGTTCCCCCAAAATGATTGCTGATATATATCAATATTACAAATATCATAATATAAATATACATTACTTTTTGTTTCAAATAAATAAGAAGTGGCAATAAAATTTGATGGTTGTATAACAGCTGCTTAATGATTGATAATTCACAATTTACAATTTTTAAGATAAGCTTGATAATGTCCCTACTATTCTCAAACTTTTCTCAGAAATACATCGTTTTCTTGTTTGACATTCTATATTATCTTACTGCAAATACTGATACACGTATTTGCTAAACATCGAGTACGATACAATGCATCTTTTCAGGAAAGAACAAAAAAAGAAGTAAGATAAAAGGGCACATGTCTGTGAAAATCAGACAAAAGATATGTGTATGTTCAGTTGTTGGGAAACATTAACTTAACATTTGTCAAACTTTATCAAACAAAGGGCTATTTTTGTTCCCTCTATTTGGTAAGATTTGTGAATAGCGATCTGAGATTATGAAGCAAGAACATTATGTTCAAAGACCTGCTATTTATCTTTATTCTCACAAAGTTCATTCAAAATGTAAACATAGCTGCTTGAATAGTTGAGAATGTGAAGCTTTCTGGGAGCTATTTCAATTTGTTAAGAAATTTTGGCTCGCACCCAGTAAATAAAGATCGGGGCTTAAAATAATTAAAAAAATGATTGATCTAAAAAAAATCAAGCTCTTCTCATTTTGTTCTTCAAAGATAGGCCCCATTTAAGTTCTTTTACAAACTTTTTTTTTCATATTTTCGGAGCAGAAGACTGCATTTCAATTCAGAGTATTCTTTTACTCTAAACCTACTCTAAGCACTAGTTGTAGCATATGACTTAATGCCCTTATGGCCCTCAAAAGACAAAATGTATGTCATTTAGTTTAAAGATCAGATTCATTTCATCTTTTAAATATCTTGCCTAATTGCAATCATTGATTCATTTGTTCGGAGAGCAAGGCTTTCATGTTTATGTTTCATCACAGAGTCCTCCCCTTTGCACACCAAACAGACGAAATTTAAACAGATGCTCAAAGCTTTTGTTTTCCGTAGACCCCTCTAGTTTTCCTATTAAAAAAAGTCTATGGATACTTGTACTATTCCCATCTAATTTGGAGATTAACAGACCAAACACTTTCAGCTGCAAAGATTCCGCGCCAAATCAACACAAAACAAGGGCATGAAAGCGATTCTTTCCACTCTTCTCGCTTATTTGAACTTTTCCGAACTCCTAAACAAAAACATTTGTTTCAGCTGCAAATGCGGGCCATGGAAGAATAAAGGAGGTAATAGTCATTTTGGGTTTTGTTTACTTTGATAGATATGGACTTCCGAGACGGGGTATAAGTATCAGCTGTATTCAGTCTGCAGGCAAAGTCAATGACGGGACTTTACTTTGAAATAAGCGCAGATAACCAAGATAAACCTCCCCTCATGCTCTTGGCCCATTTAATAAACGTGTTAAGTGGGCGTTGCCCCGGTAAATAGCCACTGGTATCAGCGGACGCGTGCCGATAGATAATGGTAGTCTGCCCCCCGCTTTGTGTTCTCAACCTCATCACTTTGTTGTAAAAGTGATTATAATTGGGGATGGGGGAATCGGAATCTGCCCTTCACTCAGAAGCAGATGTGGCCCTAGACAATAGGAGAGGATGATGGAATATATGAAGGGTAAAGAAAAGGGATAAAAGGAGATTACAACCATCGTTTGGCTTCACCAACTACCCCTGGACGCATTCCAACACTTTGTTTTGGAATTGTCAACACAAGAAATAGTTTCAGAGAAACAAATTTGCTCATGTCTTGTCTCGTCTGCTACGATGTCGCCAAGAAAAAGAGCTTTCAACAAAACTTTGACGGTCTTTTTGTTATAGCTGTGATCATGTCAAGAAATAATTTTAGATAAGTAAATTTGATGTTTATTTTCATGTCTGCAAACGACTATTTAAAAAAGATCATTTTGGTAACTTTTTGTTCATGATGTCACACACCTATGTTTATTGAACATCTTCGTCTGCAAAAGTGTATCCAAATATGAAAAAGAAATGTTGTAAACTTTTGTTGCCCTTTCAATATGACCAAGTAACCAGTGTTTCAGAGAAGCAAATTTGACATGGGTTTGTTTTTTGGTGTCGATCTAGGGCCACTCACATAATGAAATCTTTCATAAATTTCCTTGTTTCCATATTTCATTATATATGTTCGGTAAATATCAGTCATCCTCCCCTTTCCTTTGTCCATTTGTATATTCTCTCTCTTTCTCTTTCTTTTGTTCAGTCACTCTCTCTCTCTCTCTTTATTACATCCTAACTTTATTCTATTCATTCTCCTCATTTCTCTCTGTCTGTTCATTTTCTCTTCATCTTTTTATTCTTCTCTTCAATTCCCCTGTTTGTCTGTCTGTCTTTTCTGTCTCACCCTCTCACCACCTTTACTCTCTTTCTTTCTCCCTATTCTTCCCCCTCTCTCTCTCTCTCTCTCTAGTAAAAACAAATTATTCCCAAATCCAGACTCTCATCTATTGAAAAACATTTTTAAGTGGCTGCTTTAAAAACATGGAACAATTTCCATCAGAGAATTACCCCTGTCTCGCAACTTTCAAAAGTTCCCTTAAAATGTACTTCTTCCCTCAGTAATATGATATGATTTACCTATTATTGTTAAGTTTCTCTTCACATTCTATTATTTTGTATAAGCACTATGGTACTTTTTGTGTTTAGTGCTCCTAAATAATCAATATCTTTGGTTATGACATAGGCCCCTTATTGAATGAATTTGAAAATAAACTTTTAAAATGAGGTCCTACTTTTTAAAAACAATTCTCCTTTAAGTTTTGATTAATCTTTCCTCTTCCCTCTGTCTCAAGTCTCTTGTCCTCCACACAAACTTTGCACAACCCCTTTTCTGCAAATCAACCAACAAAAGCACTTCACACAATCAGTATGACACTCTTGAGCTATGTTGAAAATAGCAGGTGACGTCCATGCCCCATTTCCCCAGCCGTAATTCCGATGAACACCCGCACGCGCTCATCTGCCTTTTTTGTCCCCCGATGGCAAAGTATTTGCATAATGATACTGGTGGTACGAGCCGAGGCGCGTGCCAGCAAGATAAATTAGGGACAATAGGGATTTTCCATTCTTTTGAAAAGATATATTCTGTTTGTCCAGGGGACTATTATGTTCTGATCTGTCTGCAATCTCCTTTTCTCTCTCTCTCTCTATCTCTTTCTTATTTTCATCTTATGTAAAGTTGGCAGATGCTACTTAAGCTGGATGATTTAGTGTAAGATTTTGATATGTGTATACATGATAGTGAAGAGTGGATGATGGCTTGTTGAGGAGAGGGATGGGGGGGGGGGGGGGCAATGGCAGCATTGTGATGGACCAGCAGATGCCCTGGATAAATTCCAAAGGACCATCTGGGGGAAGGACAGTGTCAATTTTTATTTTTTATTTGTTGTGACTTTCGTGTTCAGTCACAAGTGAAGTCACTTCGAGGCACTGTGCATACAAACAGGAGCTCCGCTTTAGCATTACTTTCTGATCGCTACAAAGGAAACGAGGCGATATCTTCGGACATTCGCGTGACAATGACAACTAGTTGGGTGGAAGAAGAACACTTTAGGAAAGTGGCTCTTCATCAGCTATTTTACAGCTTTTAAGATAAGAATCATCAATGTAATTTTTTTCCTCAAAGTATCACAAATGGTACTTTGATTATTTTGTAGGTTTTCATTTCAAATTTTGAGTCATCTTGAATCACTTTACTAGTTGAAATAAAAACCAAAAGATATAGTAATACAACGTTGAACCGTCAAGCAATAGTCCAGCATGGTCGCTCTTGGCAACGCACTACAAGTGGAAGTTTGCTCAAAATGGAACTTTGGTACTAGACTAGACCCACAATAGTCTCGCAGTTTGGTCCAAGGAATGATGAAAGACAGGAAGAAGGAGGAGGAAGAGAATGATGATGAGACAAGGAGGAGGAGGAGGAAATGAAGATACCAAACAAATTTCGGAATAACCGATCAAGGTATACAAACAGTTCTTTTCAGAACTACATTCTCCACATCATCTGCTACGAGACATAGGGATGTGCATTAACTCTTATGACAAGGAGGGAGGAGGAGGAGGAGGAGGAGGAAGAAATGAAAATACAAAACAAAATCATAGTAACCCATGAAGGTATACAAACAGTTCTTTTCAGAACTAAATTCTACACATCATCTGCAATTAAAAAGTGTTGTCCTAGGAAAGATTAGAGTCAGGAAGGAGGAGGAGGAGGAGGAGGAGGAGGAGGAGGAGGAAATGAAAATACAAAACAAAATCACAGTAACCAATCAAGGTATACAAACAGTTCTTTTTAGAACTAAATTCCTACACATCATCTGTTATTAAAGAGTTTTGTCCTAGGAAAGATTAGAGACAGGAAGGAGGAGGAAAAGGATGATGATGATGATGATGACAAGGAGGAGGAGGAGGAAATGAAGATACCAAACAAATTTCGGAATAACCGATCAAGGTATACAAACAGTTCTTTTCAGAACTACATTCTCCACATCATCTGCTACGAGACATAGGGATGTGCATTAACTCTTATGACAAGGAGGAGGAGGAGGAGGAGGAGGAGGAGGAAGAAATGAAAATACAAAACAAAATCATAGTAACCCATGAAGGTATACAAATTCTACACATCATCTGCAATTAAAAAGTGTTGTCCTAGGAAAGATTAGAGTCAGGAAGGGAGGAGGAGGAGGAGGGAGGAGGAGGAGGAGGAGGGAGGAGGAGGGAAATGAAAATACAAAACAAAATCACGGGTAAACCAATCAAGGTATACAAACAGTTCTTTTTAGAACTAAATTCTACGCATCATCTGTTATTAAAGAGTTTTGTCCTAGGAAAGATTAGAGACAGGAAGGAGGAGGAAAAGGATGATGATGATGATGATGACAAGGAGAAGGAGGAGGAAATGAAAATACCAAACAATATCGGAATAACCGATCAAGGTATACAAACAGTTCTTTTCAAACTACATTCTACATATCATGTGCTGAGAGCAGAAGGAATGTACGTTAACCCATAGCCTACAAGGAACAGGTTGCCCCTGTACAAAGTCTATTGGAAAAAGAGAATTTAGTAGGTGATAGGGTAATTCTACATTTATAAAGTATATGAGTTAGTTCAGTT
>JAVYIG010007925.1:0-95292 GCA_035222895.1 Strongylocentrotus droebachiensis
GTTATAGCCTAATTAATTATGCAAAATGCTAATTTTATGCATTTTCCAGAAAACTCTACATATTTGTCCGTAGACTTGTGAAAAATCTTGAAAATGTATTGAATAAATGTTTCCTTCATCTCAAATTCACGAGGTTTCATTATTTTTATGATATTTGAAAATGCATAGGTTAATTTGCATAAATTATGAAAACGCATTCATGAATATCAAATCTGGAAATATATATAGGGAACTAGAATCATTACAAAAATTGTCAGACTCCACTTGTTTTAATGTTGAAACTCATTATTCATATGAAACTTCTTTTTTAACACAAAATAGTTATTTGATGCAATTTATAATGTTAATTTATGCAAATTTGATGCGATTTTCAACTATTTATTTTCTTATGTATTTTATTGTTCTTTTATTTCTTATTATATATATTGTTTTATTTCTAATGTATTCTTTAGTTCTGAAATACATCAAGTTACTTTGAGAAACATATAAAAGCAATTTGATACTAAATTATATCTTCACATTTCTGCTTGTACATGAATATATGCAATTATAGCACTTTTTTGATGACATGCGCATACTAATTGTTATGTAACACCTTACAGGTATATCTGATTTCAACGAAAATGGTATCAAAATGTGCGTAAGACTTGAGGGAAAAAAGTCGCGGCGCGATCTTCGAAAATGTCTAGGGGGGCCTCCCAGCCCCCCCCCCCCAGCCCAGTACAGTAAGGGTTAAGCTATATGTAAATACGCATGTAAAGATTGGTCTTGAGTCTCTGAGTGGAATAAAATATGTAGACATTATTTTGTTATCTGATGGCATATCTCAAGTGACTAGTGACATGTCATGTGTGAAAGGCCCATTTCCTATTACGAAATAGGAAACTAGCACGAGCAACGCTTAAATACATTACAGATGTAAATACTACTACTACTATTATTATTATTGTTTTTTGTAATCTTTTAATATCATTATTATCATCATCAACATAATCTTAATCTGTATTATTATTATCATTTTTGTCTCGCCTGCGTAGCAAAAAAGCGAGACATACATGTAAGCGCCGCTTTTTCGGTGACGGCGGCGGCGGCGGCGTCAACATCAAAAACTTAACCTAAGGTTAAGTTTTTGAATTTTTTATATAATTTTGAAAGTATAAGTCCTTAGTCAATGAAACTTGGACTATAGGGTTATCCCCAATCATGTGAGTGGAATTTCAGGTCACAAAGTCAAGGTCAAAGGTCATTTCAGGTCAACAGACTTGGACTATGTTGTGGCATTATCGAAATCTTAACCTAAGGTTAAGTTTTTGAATTTTTGATATAATTTTGAAAGTATAAGTTCTTAGTCAATGAAACTGGGACTATAGGATAATCAAGTATCCCCAATCATGTGAGTACAATTCAGGTCACTAAGTTAAGGTCAATGGTAATTTTAGGTCAACAAACTTAGACTTTTTTGTGGCATCAACATCAAGAGTTTGAATTTTTAGCATATTTTCAAAAGTGTTTGTTCAAATTCCATGAAACTTGTATCCAAGGGTTATCAAGTATTACAAGTCATTTGACACAAATTCCAGGTCACAAGGTCAAAGGTCATTTTAGGTCAGTAGACTTGGAATATGTTTTCACAACTTAATATGAGAATAAATAATTCAATTTTTGTTATTTGTTCATGATTCTTAATCAATATTCACTTCAAAATGCTGATAATATTCAGAGCATTTCATTTTTCGGGGCCTGCTAATGGGCCACCCTGCCTATAAATAATGTTCCAACCTCAATTTTTCATCATTTCTAATTGCGTAATGCAGGCAAGACCGCCGAGAGCGTTTCCCTTGTTATCATTATGAAAAGTTTTGGAAATACATACCCAACAAGAGTTTAAAGGGGCATGTCCCGCCAGTGTAGTTATCGCTGCTCTAGTCATCGCCATCTTGGTTCCGAAGGTCGACCTCTAATTTGCATACAGCTGTCAATCAAAGTACGCGCGGCCTGGCCTGCCTTCGCCAAGCCAGCTGATTGCTGCCGATCGCGACGTCACGAAAGTGGGCGGAAACAGCAGCCGAATCTTAGAGCCGAACTGCGATTGGTATTACTTCGGCACATGTATGCGATAATCGGCATTGTCCGGGCATTCGGAAGATGCCATCTGCGTAAGAGCCGTATTCTGTTGATGTCAATAGGCAGCTAGCACCGTCCGCCAGCGGGTACGTATTTTGAACGCCCTCTGGAATACGGGGAACAAGCCCCTTTAAGGTTCGGATACTGATCAGCATTTTTACAGAATGTGACTCAAAGCCAACCCTCCCTATTCTGAGCAACAAAATACGAAGAAAACAACCAACCAGCCAATCAGTGGTGTAGAGGTCTAGGACTTATTAAACAAAGAGGCAGCAAACATTCGAAGGTGACATGATACTATACTGGGTCCTCATGGAAAGGGGGGGGGGGCATTAACCTCCACTCAATTATATATTTCTTTATTAGTAACCAAACTTTCAGATAATCATCGCTCGTTCTCTGACGTGTATTCAAACGTCCAATTTGCACACACAGAGGCAAGTAACACATGTAACAAGTTGAAATGGACAGACGGTTTTATGGTGACAAACGTGACGATATTAATCATTGTGGTGGCTAGTAAGACAATCAACATTGAACATACACATGTAGATGTACAGTACACGAAGTTTATTCGCGTGAAACATGTGCTTTTGATATCCATATTGATGCTTCCTTTTTAATTTTCCATTCAACATCCAGCGTGAAGAGCAGTTTGAGGAAACACACTACTGCGTTCGAGTTCGGTATCTGTTGTTGCCCGCCACCGCGTGGGCAAGGTAAGAACTTGGCAAACGTTTGAAGTTTTATTTGATTAAAAAGCTATCAAACTTTTGGCAGAAAGTTGCCTGTAATTATTTTGAGCACACGTATTACATTGCCTCTAAAACTGTGTCTCACTTGGCAATACGCGAATTCATGCACAACCGGAAATTTACCCAGACGGTGCTAAAATTATTGCCTCGCAAGATCAATTTCAAGTGTGTTTATTTACAGTAGGTCTACAAGTCAATTTTCGGCAAAATGAAAAGACATTTCGTCCATCTGTCCATATGTTTTTGTGTTTCGTAATGTTATTTAACAAACGGGTTTTAAAGGATTTTAGGTTTGTTCTTTTCACTCTCTCTCGATCGAGCGATCGAGCGATCGAACGAACTATACATGTCTTGAATTTAACAAAAATGTCCCTCGGGTATTACCTAAAGTTGTATGTTCTTGTGCACTTTTCTTCAAGCAGTACTTGTCCTTTTCAACACTGAGACAGCTTGTGGTAATAATAATACAAATTTCCAATAAACACACGCACACACAACAACAAAATGAAGGGTGTCTAATAAATAGTTATGGTTATGTGTTTGTGTGTTTATTTATTCGTTCAAATTCCAATAGGAACAAGTCAGGCGGAGCAGCAACAACTCTTTTCAGAAGATTTTATCCAAACATACCAGGTAAACTTTTTTTCTTCTTATTCTTCCTTTTAATTAAAAAAAAAAAAAATTTCGATCTAAAGTCATAAGTTAATCGCTAAATGAATTATGTTATGTTGACATGGTGTACTTATTTAATGTTGTAGGCTCACTGTTGAAGTTTTGTTATTTGTTATTTTTAAAAGAAAAATATTGTCTGCTGATATGTTTAAAATATAATATATATTCATGAATCTAACTCTCAATCACACACACCCACACCCGCGCACACACATTTATGTAAAATCAATATATTTCTTATAATATCATTTATATCTTTCCCCTGTTTTCATGAGTAACATAAATCGAAATTTAATTTGAAATTGATATTAAAACTGAAATTCGATTGGCTTCCAAAGATCAGGTGAAAAGTTGCAACGTTTTTATTGCAACAAAAAAGTTATGCATATTTCTATTTATTTATGTACTCACTGATGATGTGTTTTTATTACTTCCATCCCATTCCATCTACATTTCAGGATTTAAGTATTCTACTCGCGTCGTGTGCACAGTAGGTCTCGCTGTTGCCTGCATGTATCAGGTAGGTAACCCCCCCCCCCCAAACAAAAAAAAGGCTAGGAAGGAACGAAAACAAAATAATTGATTGATTGATTGGTGTTCATTTATTTTTTCATATACATATCATCACAAATAAATGAATTTCTAATATGGTTACAGTTTGTGCTTGATTGAAAAGGAAAGGAAATGGATATCAGGGTTTTTTAAGAAAAAAAATATACCTAATTATTTGCAATTTTCGACCTAATATGAAAATACATTTGAAACAGGATCAAGTAGTGATCAAGATCGTAGCATTTGGAGAGACTTTTGTTGTTCAACAATGAAAGGGTCACTTAAAATGTCATTAATTGACAGATCGCCATTGACAATGATAATGATGATTTGGATTAAACGCATTCTTTCTGTGATATGTAGTAATGCACATACCCTATCTTTTTTGTTGACAGATTTTTTCATTTCATATCAGTTTACAGCCGTATGGTAAAAGCCTTCTTAGAGACAATCCTGTTTAAAACAATTACTGTTGATCGTAAACAATGCAAAATTTGAACATATTAAGTGACAGTCTTTAATGGTTTAATTCAAGAGGGATTACTGATTAGTATCTTAATGTTTATTATTGTAATGGAAAACGGAAGGAATCAAACTCAATTCTTACATGTTTATACCATAATTATACAGACATGTGCTTATTACGTTGGGGTTATGCAGCCCTTGTTGGAACTAATTGATCAGCATTGGCTGCACCATAAAGATGGTGAGTAACACTGCTTTAACGAAAAATTTAAGTAATTGATATCATTAGCAAAATGAAAAGCAAAATCATTTTATGTTCTATCATTGTATTGATGTACCCGATGTAGGAACCATATCTCATCTTTGCATAATTTGCGTGTTTGGTAGATCTACTTTGGTACATAAAGTGACAAATGTTTCAACATTTCCATTTAGTACTTTTAGGAAGGGACACATGAGGAAAAAAATGTGAAACAACTCTCTCAATAATAAGCCAAACCTATATTTCAAATAATGCCAATGAAAATAATGTTTTTCTTACAGTTGTTGACATTTCAGCTACCTTTTATGCATCCTGTATTGTGGCATTTGTCATCGCTATCACGAACAGTTTCTTCACTCTGCGTAACTACAGGTAATGTATAAAATGTTCATGATAATGATGACGACGATGATGATGATAATGACGTCTATGATAATGATGACGATGATAAGATGATGGTGGTGGTGATGAAGACGATGATGATGAAGATGAAGATGATGACGATTCGCCACTAGTATGGCGTCATTAAAACATTTTCAGGAGCATGGGTGATGTAGTTTAAATGGAAATATGCGCTTGACAAAAGTTGCTTTATAAGTGTAGGCAACAAAATTGGATGAACTGATTAATCATATTTTCTGGGAACATTCAAATGTTATATTTGTTTAAGTTCATCATTTCAGTCCTTTGTCCCTTTTCCTCTTGTAACCATTTAGTATCTTTAAAACATACTGAAAAAGAAACAATCTCCGCCCTCGTTCTTCTTTGAATATAACTTGGATTTAATGGTCGTTTTTGTTTGCGTTTGGCTCAAACGATGTTGGCAATGTACTTACGATTCCAAATCATGTACATGAATCCTGACAGTTCGGTTCACTTTAATAATTGTAATGATTACATCTATATTATATAGCGCAGCTATTCTATAAAAATGCTCTTCTGCCCTGTGATGAAAACAGAATTAAAAACAGTACTACTTTACAAAACACAATTTAAACAACAACAAACTGTTCAAAATCTCCAGAAAACAAGTGCGTCTTTGGAGACAGGACAGCTAGGTGAGACTTTTTTTATGTCTAGTGGTAGGCAATCTCCAAGAGTTACTTATTTGTTTTTGTGTGAGGTAGCTTTAGAAGCAGCCTGTACTGTATACTTCGTAAGTTATTTGCACATGGATGTGATTAAGAAGATAATAATTCAAACAGATAATGTGGGGCTTACCCATTCTATGCTTTGTAAACAAGCCTTAATTGCCATTCTATGCCTTATTGTCAACGATGTTAGTTAATTAAAACAAGTGTAATATGGTGACATTTTGAGAAATTGGACACGGGTCTTGCACATGCATTCGGGAGACGCTGCAACTCGATTATTTGCGAGTCTGGCAAGCCAAACAATAAACCATTGCTGCTTGTTGCTAAATAAATCCTTGGCTCATCATTTTGTAAGTGATAAGCCACCATGACATAGGTCGTTTAATTGAGTGCAGTTAAATATCTCCCTACCTTCAATTATGCATGTTTTAGGAACGACACACGTAGTCTCTGGAAAGGCAATTTCCCCTTGACCAACATACAGCAAAGACCCCCTAAAGTTGTGGTAAGTTGTCTAGTAACTTTTAAAGAATATAATATTGTAAGCAGAGGTTGAGGTTCAGTTGTCGTAAAATGAAAAATAGTTTGTGAGCTTCCTCTTTCGTTCTTAATATCATTTTTTGAGGAATATCTAGCTTGGTAGGGCTTTCACATGATTGCTCAGCAAATGCGCTTATAACGAGAAATAACTATTCAGAAATTGTCATGCCATAACTATCTATAGTCCCATATATTATTTTGTTCTGGATTGGGTCAGTTTGTTTTTCTTTCGATTTTTCCAAATCCTCACGCCATAGGCCTACAGTATTATGTATTACATAACGAATACCTTATCTGTGTTAAAGCTTCACGACAATTTCCTTTTACGAGGTAATCAGCCATTTCGGACATGTACAAATATCCGTCTCACATGTTTTTTTTCAGCTCTCGGCTTTGAGGTTTAGTGGATACACCATCGCCTTTCTCATCTCTGGTAAGTACTTGTTTTAACAAAAGTCATGTTGTAAGATAATGAAAGACAGATATGTAAGCAAAACAACATACATGTAGATGAGGATGGATAGTCTTCCCCGTGATGCTGTATGGAAGTCAATGCTGGACAGTAAAAAGAAAAGAAAAAACAGAGAGAACAAAATAAGACTCATTTGAAATAATTATAAAGATGCCCGCATGCCCGCCTACCGGTCAATAATCTTTTAAAAGATGCCCGCATTCCCCGGCGAACGGGCCGCATAAATAATTTTGATGAGATCTTCATTTGTTTTACGTGTACAAATTTCTATGTGCGAGCGCGGATTCAAAATACAGTGCAGTGTGTGTGCGATTCCCGAATGATTGT
The DNA here is from genome assembly GCA_035222895.1 of Strongylocentrotus droebachiensis. Classification (NCBI taxonomy): domain Eukaryota; kingdom Metazoa; phylum Echinodermata; class Echinoidea; order Camarodonta; family Strongylocentrotidae; genus Strongylocentrotus; species Strongylocentrotus droebachiensis. The sequence continues at coordinate 7,264 of JAVYIG010007925.1, forward strand.
AACATTCAGGCAACTTTCCAGCGTAGATTTACAGACAGTGTCATATATTTCTGTGATGTTTTAACCAGTCTTTACTTAAGAAAAGGATAAGGTAAGAAATCTTTGTAGGTTTTGTTGTGAATTCGGTATAGGCCTATAAAAGATATGAAGACTGTTTTAATATTCGAGGCATATTTGTTTTTGTAGGCTGTCGGGGACGATACATCCTGCCGTCACCCCTCGGCACGATGCGGGGTGATAGCAGGGTTAAACGTCCCCTTGAGCCTATAAAACAAATTTCTCAATATTCTGTAGAACTTTGCAGGAATTATGAATATGTTTGTTTGTTTTATTTATTCACCATGTACTATACTTGTTTACAGATAATATAAATCAGCGGGTTACATCAAGATATAATACATAGTAGGAACAGTGCATAAACAAAATATGTTTGAAGCGCAACGTCCCTAAGATTACATAGATGATAATAATTAGGTTGAGGTACAACATGGCTTAAAATAAGACATTCTGTCGTTACAAAACTAAAAAAACAAAATACAAAATAAATGTTTAAATAATAATAATAATAATTTTTTTAGTCCACTCCGAATTTTATTAAACCGAAAATGGAAATTCTTTTTGCCCAATTGATCGTGAACCCGGCAGCCACTGAGCAGCGCCAGATCAACGTTGCTCTATCCCTTATTGTTGAACGCCAAACAAGGTAGCAGCAACTCCCGTCTTTTAAAAAGCATGCCCCTGTGCATACTTGCACAGGACAGAGAAGCTTGGAGAGGGTTTGTCCACGGGGTCACCTGGAGTCGGGGACGACTCGGTGGCACTAAACATCAACACCACCAAACCTCATTTTCCTTCTGTAGAGGGCGCATGAGCTCTCTTCTAAATTTCATGTTGTCAATAAATGTGAAGAATTTGGATGCATATACTCCTTTCCCCGCCCTTCCTCAACTGCAGGGGCGGCGATCACGGGGGGGGGGGGGCGGACACGTCCCCCCCTCAATTTTTTTAGGGGGGATCTCCCCCCTCGGAAAATTTGAAAAAGTGCACAAATTGTATAGCATATACTGAATAATGACTGCACCACACTTTTAGGCTCTGGAGGGCCCAAGAGTGCAGCGTTTAGACTAATAAAAGTGCAAACAAATTCTCGCTTGGTCGCTACGCTCCCTCGCATAACATCCGTGTACAAAAAATATAAACAAAACAGAAATCGCCGCCCCTGCTCAACTGCCCCCACCCCAACCCCCTCACCGGCTTCTGTTACCTCTATAAATGTATCACGAGCTTTACGGGGAAGATATTTTTTTCACAAGTTTATATAATCTTCTAATTCACTTTACTTTAATTTTTTCATCAGGACTCATTATTCTACAAGTTATGGTCTGGGCATTATTCATCGTACTCGAGTTTCTCCTTCATAACGCCTTATTTTGGAAGCTGATGAGAGAAGACTGGTATCTACTCGTATCATTTTTAAGTTTATGTTTTATATCTTGGCCTGACATTTTAGTCACTACCTTCATACAAATGTATATACATCATCCATTGTAACCGTCAACCGTATAAACAAAAACAAAAACCTTCATTTTGCTGAGTGGGGATTCCCAATCTTACTCTTATTATTTGAATTGATATAACTTGAATATATTTAGAGGATTATTTTGTGATTATAGGTGATGAAAAAAAGAATATTGCAAATATTTAAAAAGAGATCTAAATAGATTGGTTGACAATGCATACCGTCCTACATTGTATTTATTCTTCTCTCACTGTCTCTCTCCATCTCTCTCTCTCTTTCTCTCTCCGTCCCTGTTCGACGGTGTGTGTGTGGGTGGGATGGAGGTGACAGTGCCCCCATGACCCAGTAGTTATGCCACTGATGGTTTTTATATTTTATTCCTGTGACCAGGCTACACATTGTGATGATTGTACTTCTCTACATCGCTCTTCGAATAATTGCTCGTTACGTTCTTCTCCAAGCAAACGAAGATGGCGCACTTGAACTCAAAAACCTGTAAGTGAATGGTTAGACATAAATTAATAAGTATTATACATGTTTACGTTTCATTTCCAAGAAAGTGACTTGATTCTTTATTTAATTGGTTTATATTTTTTTTTCTAAATTAGGAATATTTTTTAATAGATTTTTAACAGTCTTGTCATTCAGATAGTGTAAAACATTTGAAATATTGAGAGATTATATTAACAAAAATCATTCGGAGGATTTAAAAGTAGTTTAGTCCATAGATTCCAGCGTTTGGGTTAAATTGTTAATCTAATATTCCGACTGCAATCAATTTAGCAAACTTGTTAGTGAGTTGCGTGACTATATATTTACATAGATCAAGAAGAACGGTTAGTCATCTACCAATATATCACTCTTTACTAACGTTTAAAGGTAATACAAAGTTTTGGGAAATTTTGAAAATCGGGTTGATAGTGATTCTTTACCATTTTGATATATTTGGATGCCCCTGGGGATGTATTATAAGCACTAGGAAATTTAGCTCCTAAAACACTTCTGATTTCGAGAAAAAATAAATATAAAAATTTACCGGTGCTCCCGGTAAATTGTGATAAATTTCAAATTGCGACTACGGCCGTACAATGGTTGCTGCGACAATGAAAATCTCAGAATATGTATTTGGGATATATAATTTCCCAACGGGAATAGCTAATCCGTAGATTTTAGTCGAGAAACATTGTTTTATAGCTTAATTAATATCTTGACCTTGAGAGGGAGCTATACAACATAAAGAGTTTATTATTTACAATTTCATAACTTTAGACTCGATTTCAACCGCGACAACGATCACTGAATATTGTAGGATTGCATATGCTTCCAATATGTTCATTTGAACCAAATTCATGACCCCATACCAAAACTTTGTAATACCTTTAACTGAAATCCAGTTGTAAAATGAAATTATGCAATATAATACAGTATAGTATTAATGACTGCTTTGAGAGAAATAGTTGTTTTTATAAGCTCAAGGGAAGGTTACAATTGTGCTATTGCCCGAGGCGTGCCGAGGGCAATAGCACAATTGTAACCTTCCCGAGAGCGTATAAAAAAAACTATTTCTCGAATATCAAAGCAGTCATTAATACTTTTATATACCGAAGAGTCAACTTACCAATCAACTGGTAGAACAGGTACTCAGGTAGAACTCAGAACTCCGTAATAACTCAACTGTAGAACCGTAGAAAATAACTCAACCGTAGAACCGTAGAAAATAAACCGTAGAACCGTAGAAAATAACTCAACCGTAGAACCGTAGAAAATAACTCAACCGTAGAAAATAACTCTTATTTGTTCAAAATGTTTACCGTACAATTGTGAAAATTATACGTGGGGGCTTGCACCTGCTGATTTGTGGAAACATGGGCATGGCTACTAGTGATGTTGCATGTGCGTGGGAAGTTCTCTGGGTTATTTGTGATCTCATTGAAAATGTCATTTAGTTCCCGCAGTTCCTGGCTTTCACTACGCTGACCACCAGTAGATGTTGATGACGATGGTACTGATTTCGGATCAACAGCTGCCGCGATACCATGACCTATGGTTGATGAGGATGGTACTGATTTCGGATCAACGGCTGCCGCGATAGCATGACTCATGTTTTCTTTGGCTGTACTGCTGGTCATAGCATAGTGTTTCAGACTGGTCTCCGCCTTATGTCCGGAGACACTCATGATCTCTCTGTCTCTGAACCCAGCATTTTGTAGGGTACTGATGCTGGTTGCCCTTAGGCAATGGTTGGTGTAAGCCTTGGTACCTGCACGAGATGAAATTGTTTTCATCTTGTCTCCGATGCTGTTTTTCCCTAGGGGTGCATTACAGTACCATTGATCAAAAGAAGATGGATTGGATTTGAACTCACGCTTGGCCTGTGCACGTGCATTTGCCGGTCTCTGCCAAAAACTCTTACATAGTGGATTCAATTTATCTTTGTAGCGTAAGAAGGAGGCAACAGGACATCGTGGACCATTAGTTGGAATCATGACACCACCTTGGCTTTTCTCTAGTTTATCTGCCCGGTTGTTTTTTGTGAGTGTATCTTTCAGAGTTATGGAGCATTTTCCCCCTTCATCACAAATGTCAAAGCTGTCAAGTGTCATTTCACGCAAATTCTCTCTACCCCGATTGCAAAAGTACAACATTACATCCATAAATACCTTGTCCTGAAGACCCACAGGATGATCCAAATCAAGCGAACCTTGGATTTTGTCCATGTCTTCTGCTGAGATAGCTGGTTTGTGAGTTACAACTCTCTTTCCTTCCTGTTTAAGCATTGCTGAAAAACACTTAAAAACTCTCGTCGAGTTGGAAAAATCTTCATGCTTGATGATATCTATCTTATTACAGTTGAGGAAATGACGCTGAAGTCCGAATCTAATAGCTAACATTGACTTCTTCATGTAATAACTTCCGTTCTTCCGTCTGGCACCAGCGTAAAACTTTTGCAGTACATTGTCCAGCTCCGAATTTGAAAGCTTGTTTACGCTATCGAGGTCTGTCTTGATAACTTGCAGGAAGTCTTCGAATATTTTCATGGAGCATTTAACGGAATTTTTCGTGTTCTTGCTGTCAGCAGAATCAATCAAGTCTCTCATTTGATCATCATCAAGAAGCTGAAATCTTGGGAGCGTTTCTATTAATTCCGCCATTTTGGCCTAGTACAGTCGGTCGTCTGCGCTGCACTCGATCACTGGCACAACAATGCTACAAATTCACAAGGGAGTCGGGCTTAACTCGCCCCACGGGACATCTCGCCCCAGCGAGATATCCCGACATGATTTATCGATCGAGAGATACCAGTAGTCTGCTAATTAACGGCCAGGACGAAAGAATGTGAACAAATATCAGCCATATCGTCTAAAATGTACAATGGGCACAATCATATACACATTGGTATCTCTCGATCGATGAATCGTGTCGGGACATTTCGACCCAGTCTTTGACCCCGTTCTCACTCACTTTGAGAGCGCTCCAAGTTAGACCGCTCCAGACCGCTCCAGAGGAACGGGTCTTGAGGAACGGTTTGCGAGCGTTCACACTCCGAGCAGTTTTTATGGCTCAAACCGCTCCACGAGTCAAAGTGGTCTTGTTGCTATGGCAGCTCAGGTAGGCGGGTCAATTTTTTCGCGCGCGGAATCCAAACCGTATGTACGGTACTACATGTTACGCACGCAACGTCACTAGCTCACTTCCGCTCAAAGTACGCTTTCCGTTCACATTGCACGTTAGAGCGCTCTGGAGCGCTCTTAAAGGTAAAGACCAGTATTGGTAACGCCCCAATTTCAAAAAATGAAATGGAAGCTCTCATTACCAATCATGTGAAAGAATATGTTTTGACTAATACATGATGATAAAAAAATTGCCGGGAAACCGCCTACTAATTCATATATTTGGTAAATTTATTTCTCTCATGGTCGTGTGAGAGAGATAGGGTAGTCCCATATACATCTTTCTGTGTATAGTGCTTGTAACTTTACGAAGAATGGGCCAAATTTCTTATCATTTTGATGATTCCAGAACCTTGCAAATGCTAGATGCTAGATGATCAACCTTTTCTGATCGATTCCACAACGTTTCTTTCACAATGCAATCGCATGACCATTACTGGTCTTTACCTTTAATAAGACCCGCTCCTCAAGACCACCTCGGAAGGTGGACTTCTGGAGCGGTCCAGAAGTCCGCTTCCTGGACCACTTTGAGCGTTCTCACTCACCTAAGAACCGCTCCTGAGGAGCGGGTCTTAGTTAGAGCGCTCCAGAGCGCTCCAACGAAGTGAGTGAGAACGGGGTCTTTGATGCTGGGGCGAGATGTCCCGTGGGGCGAGTTAGCTGCTAGTTGTATTACAAAATTGGTAAAATGTAGCGACCATTTCTTCGCACACGTATGGTATCCTTCATCGCTCAAACCATTTTTTAACATGTAAACCTATGGGGTAACCATGGAGAATGACTTATTTTTTTAATAACCATGGTTATTAAAAATATTGAAATGTTTTATGCATGGTTACCGAGAATTTTACAGGAACAGTTGAAGTTTATGAATGCAATTTCGACCAATCAGAGGGCTGGATTACTTAAGTGAGGTATATAATCGCAACTATTATCGAAAAATCAACTAATAAAGGACAATTCCCAAATCTTATTGTACACATTCGATAGGAACTGTATTCGAATTACGTAATACCTTTTTGTCATGACTGCACATTTCAATAGGTGACGCACAAGGCTATTGAAATTGCTTTATTTTCGAAAGAAGTTACAGTCGTGTCACATATTTTGTTGTATCCCATCCTGTTTAAAAGTTGTTTTATTCTTCTGTTTTGCTCATACGTTAACAGGCACTTGTTTCACATCATCAATTTCTTCTTCATCTTCCTGTCCGTCCTCCTGGGAATAGCGGGGTGCATCCTTCGGGTCTTGAAGGCGGCTGTGGTCGGGCTCGTACTCATTGGCCGAGTTGACCAGTGTCTCCTCATCCGCGGGCTCGAACGCTTCGATCATGGTAGGATGACGATCCGTTGTCGTTTTGATGATAGTGGTGGTGAACTGGTGATGATGATAATAATAATATCAATAATAGTAATAATAATCATCATCATCATCATCATCATCATCATCATCATCATAATAGTGGCTTCTTACAATAGCGCACATGTCCGTCAAGCTGTGGCGCTCCAACATTATTACCGTTGTCATATCTGGCAGTCAAATATGTAGCGCTATTTTCTGATATTTCTATACAGATCGAATTGGGAGGACCTCGAAAGGGACGGCAAGGCGTTGCCAATTTAATTTTTATGCCTCCGTTACGAAGTAGCCGGAGGCATTATGTTTTCGGGTTGTCCGTCCGTACGTACGTACGTCTGTACGTACGTACGTCTGTACGTACGTCCCGTTCTTGTGATCGCGTTATCTGAAGAACCGATTGATCGATTCCTGACAAACTTTGGTCATGTATGTATCTTGCAGAGCTGATGAACTGATTAGATTTTGGGGTCACGAGGTCAAAGGTCAAAGGTCACAGGGCTCATTAGGTATGCAAAAACAGCTCGTGATCGCGTTATCTGAAGAACTGATTGATGGATTCCTGTCAAACTTTGGTCATGTATGTATCTTGCAGAGCCAATGAACTGATTAGATTTTGGGGTCACGAGGTTAAAGGTCAAAGGTCACAGGGCTCATTATGTATGCAAAAACAGCTCGTGATCGCGTTATTTCAAGAACCGATTGATGGATTGCTGCCAAACTTACGTCATGTATGTTACTTGCAGAGCCAATGAACTGAGTAGATTCTTGGTTCATAAGGTCAAAGGTCAAAGGCCACAGCGCACATTATGTATGCAAAAACAGCTTGTGATCGCGTTATCTCAAGAACCGATTGATGGATTTCCGCCAAACTTAGGTCATGTATGTTACTTGCAGAGCCGATGAACTGATTAGATTTAGGGGTCATGAGGTCAAAGGTCAAAGGCCACAGCGCAAATTATGTATGCAAAAACAGCTTGTGATCGCGTTATCTCAAGAACCGATTGATGGATTCCTGCCAAAATTAGGTCATGTATGTTACTTGCAGAGCCAATGAACTGAGTAGATTCTTGGTTCATAAGGTCAAAGGTCAAAGGTCATGGGCTCATTAATAGCTTGTGAACGCATTCTCATTAGAACTGACAGATGGATTACTATTTAACTCAGGACATCTTGCAGAGCCAATGAACTGAGTAGATTTTAGGGTCATGAGGTCAAAGATCAAAGGGTCATATATGTATATGAGAAATTGCTTGTAATCACGATATTCTTAGAACCTGTCAATGGATTACAATTGAACTTGAATTCGAAAAATTTCTTCTGTTTTGGTTTGTAAAATTGCTCTATGACGGAGGCATCATTTTCGACTGCGCGCAGTCGAATTCCATCTAGTTTTGTTTTGTTGTAATTTCATGTATTTTTGTAAAACACAAATTGGCAACACTGTGTGGTATCTTGCGAGGTCCTCTCCAATTGGCTCTGTACAGAAAATGTCATGACCTTTCATTTTCTTAGTTATTGATGACTGAATAATATTTGTTCTATACTTGGGATGTATAAAAAAATAAAAAATTTACAATGATTATATTCAGGGGGAATGTTTGAATCTAATTTTGTCAAGGGAAAATATATATATGTATATTTTGTATGGACAAGGCACAGCGTTGGCATTTGTTGCTTGATTGATAGCACCTTAAAATTAAAATGAATTAGTAATTTTTAATCTGTTCTTGCTCAAACTTTCACTGACATGTTTCTCTAATTGATCTGCTTCTATTTAAACCAACTTAAAATCAGGGTTGACTGCCCCTAGCCTTTAATATAATAATTATATCATTTACTATTTTGTCTCCCCGATTCCCCAGGTTACATGGCTTATCGTGGATATCTCACGCTTGAGGTTAGCATGACACATCCCGTTCTCGTTACGTTCTGCCAGCTGCTATGTCGGTCAAACAATGAAAAGATGTACAAACCCGAAGATGAATGTACCACTGAAATGGGAGGTAAACAATAATTGAATGAATAAGTATAAGAAAAAGAAAGAAAGAAGACAAGAAAGTGAATGAATGAACGAATGGATAAATTAATTTTTGAATTAATTTTTGAATGAATTAATAATACATAAATACGTGAATGAATAAATGAAAAAGTGAATAAATAAATATTTCCTTTTGAAGACAAAAACCCTATACAACACCAACATCTACAAAACCGACAATAACAACATTAATCAAGAGCAACATCATTATTGATTAGCTGAGCGCAATTAGCATGTATTAATCCTTCAAGTGAATTTTACTTCAGACATTACACGAGTTACGTTTTACATAAGATATCGTTAAATAGCTTGATTTTCTTCAAATGTACTTTTTCACATACTTTCCCGTCAGGTTCAGCGGCACCATCACCAAGTAGGAAGAGGAGGATCGCCCGCAACCGCTGGCTTGTTGCATACACTTTGATCCGTAACCCGCAACTCGCCTACAAAATACCTCTCCGTGTTAACAACCAGAACAAACCTTCTGTTGCAGCTGAAATGAAGACGTCCCGCCATGTTGTGTAAAGTTTCTGAGCCGGTGAAAGTGGTTGGTTTATAAGGGACAGACTGGCTTCATAACAATACCACATTGTTATGGTTGCTTTCATTGAGGGGGGGGGGGGGCAGGGGAGATAAACGGATCGCCGTCGTCCCATCATATGCACTTAAAACACACAATCGCAAAGACGTTCAAGAAAACCAACTTGAGCCAGTAACCACGACAACTTCATGCATCACCTATTAAAATGTGCGAACATGACAATGTCATTGATTTAAGATTTCAACTTTGCTCTACCAGCAATGACCAATAGAGGCGGTGTTCTCTTCGCCTGACTGATTTATAATAATTGCTATAGGCAATTCTATAGGTTATAGATATTGCCCTTATTTTGATTTTGTTTGAAGGTCCCATCAATATAAATATTGTAGATATGTTTATGGTCGCCCTTTAAGATAATGTTAATAGCTGTAGCTCATTGGAAAATTTCCATTAACTAATCAGTGTATATAATCAGCTTAGGTTATGAAAAAACCATAACAGTTTTCAAGGGCTATCATCAAGATCGTGTACAGAATTGTCTCGTTAAATACTGTTTGTGATCCGTTGATTGTAACGGAGAATACTATGTATATATAATTGGTGTTTTTAGGACCTCGATTAATTCAGGGGAGTTTCATGTTCTCATCTTGGCAATTTAATAGTTTTTACAACAATTATGTAAAGAGTGTACCAAAAGATACTGGTTAAGAAATGTCCATAAGAATAGCAATTTTGTTTCTGATCAAAATTTGGGGGCAGTTTCCTGCCCATCTCTGGTATTTTGTCCAAATCATGATTACCTTGTAATTCATATTTAGCAGGAGTTCACGCTCATGACGGTCCTCATATTGGTCGGGCCCCAAAGCACCTTCATAATCACGCTTAATAATGAAGATAATTCTTTTTACTCCACATTTTTAACAATGCACTTCATTTTGATGAGTGAAAGTAGAACTTTTTTGTCTTCATGTGACAATAGACGTGAACATTATCGACTTGCTTGAACACTTGAACTTAGGATGCTGCACCATGTCTTTCTTTCTTTCTTTCTCTCTCTCTCTCTTTCTCTTTCTCTTTCTCTCTCTCTCTCTTTCTCTCCCTCTTTCTCTCCCTCTCTCTCTCTCTCTCTCTCTTTCTCTTTTTCTCTCTCTCTCTCCCTCTCTCTCTCTCTCCCTCTCTCTCTCCCCCTCTCTCTCTCTCTCTCTCTCTCTCTTTATTTCTCTCTCTCTCCCCCTCCCTCTTTCTTTCTTTTACTCTTCGATTAACTCCACTTTGCCATGTAAATAATGTAAATAATTGCACTCGTGTTTCATAGGGTTTTGACAGAATTTATTGTTCGCTGTTTTTCGGCCGCAATGCGGTTGCCCGTTGCTTGTCGGGCGTGTCGTTATTCGGGCTTGCTGCGCGAGCCCACAATTGCGTTTGATGTTTGTGTTTTGTTTTCTGTGTTATTTGTCCTCATATTGAACAAATCTTCTACAGGTAGTTCGTCGCCCCTTTTCGCCTCGGTACTCTTATCTGATGCAGGATGATCTTCCTTTTATTTCAAGGCACTGTTCACGGCCGAGCAAATGATAAGAAAAGAGTAGATGTTTGATTTAATCTAAGCAATATTCATTTCACAATGGTGGAAACTTAGTAGTTTGAGATTTGACATTATATGAATGTGACGTTACACTGGCATCTTTATATGGCCCGAACATTGATAACCCAGATTTTTATACTGATTAAGAGCGTATCATCATAGATTTTGAAAATGCACATGTTATTATTTGTGAAGACTTGAATTTAGTGCAGGACCTGACCCTTGATACTCATAATTATATTCATGGCTTCGCCGTTGAATGTTTTCGTTTCTTTTCGCAATATGTGTACATGAATTGTTATGTGTTCATTAATATCTTCATGTTTCTCTTGAAATACATGTGTTTCATTTTAATTTGTATTAAATTTGTATTGACCGAATAAAACAAAACAAAACTTTAAAAATAAAAATAAATCATGTTTCTCTTCATTGTCTTATATCAAATTATTGAATGGATATCAAGAACATTTTAAGAAATTAATTAATTCGAATACAAATTTACTGGTGCCAGTGACTTTCTTTTTCAATTGCTTCAATTAAGTTTTGTCATTATTACGGTTATTTTATTATCAGCATTTCTATTATCATTATTATTATTCAAACTGATTGTAAAGTTCTCCAAAACCCTAATGTATGTGACATGAGAATAAACCGTGATTGTCATTGCATGATGTATTGTATTGTATTATTTATTCGGCACTTTCAAGTAATATAACAATTTAACAATATAATCATGGTAAATACAAAATTAGAATCACAAAAACTGTGCAAAAACAAATGTTTGTAGCAATATTCTTAGTGCAAAAGATGTCGGCCAGGGAAGAAGAGAGTAAACTCAATTACTGTAACCGTAAAGGTCCCTCCGCCCAACCAACTGATGCACTCAGAATTATCTTCCAATAAAGAAAATTACGGCTTTTATGATTATGCGACTCTTGGCTTTTTGATCGGGTTTTTAGTCAATTTCTCGACTTTATTTTCATATTGTAGACCAATCTTACAAAATAAACAATAGTTGTTTTTAGCTCATGCACTAGTGATGTGCAATGCACTTGGTTAATTCACAGTGAGACGGACCATGAACTCGGCAAGTCTCGTTCATTATCATACTTTGACTTAACCTGTGTGTAGTGCATATTCAGTCCAATGCACTCGCAAACATGCATGATAAGCTGATAAGCATAGTATATGAGTCGGCAAGAAGAGTGAAATATTCTCAAAGCGAATGCGATAAATCCTTGTATCCCACGAAATAAATGCCATTTGTTATTAATTGTATGAAACCTAATATCTTACTTTTCACCATTATACATCCTTATGTTTTGTATTTCCAGGTTTGCTCAAAACCCTTCATACTCATAATAATAATTGTCCATATCTCATTTATACATGATATACATAACTTCAACCAATACAAATCGTATTTAAGGTTACATTTCAATAAGATAAGGGAGGCTGAAATGACAAAACAAAAGCTCAACAAATTTATTCGGGGAATGCTACTTAAATATTATACATTTAGTGCGCATATGCATTTATAGACCAATTGCAACTAACAAAATATATCCAATTTGAGAAAACTGCGTGTAACAAGTGTAAAATAGTCAAAGAGTAAAATCAAACAAACGCAAAAAGAGTAACAATAATTATTTGGATAAATTCCCCTTACAAATTACGGGGGTAGAAGGCTATACGACAACCCTTAGTATCACCAGGAAGATGATAGGTCCGTGTATCTTCCTTGAGGTACACCAGCAGAAAGTTGTTGCCAATTACCGAAGGTAGCAGGGTAATCCAAGCATATTATTACTGGTTTTGATATTTACCTAACTGGTGTCTGCATCATCTTTTACTTTAATAAAGATACACGTAATATAGCTGTTATATGCTTTCGAGCACATATTAATAAACAATGAACACAGACGAAAGTTGACAAGTGTATTGGATTCATAATAGGGGATGGAGGCTAAAGCAAAGTGTAGCTTAATGCACTTGCTGCAGACCCCCACTATCAATTACCAACAGCTGCAACCCAATGGAATGAAAAAACAAAGAACTACATTAGAAAATATGGAATAGAAGAATGTTCCAAAATTCCACGAGACGGACGGCCCACTGGACCGACAAAACAAAGAACTAAGTAAAAGAAGAGAGAAACATGTCGGTCTCGATCCCACATGGGTCAGAGCCAAACCAGAGTGCTCCAAAAATGTAGCCTAAAAAATTGTAAACATGTGTGTATAAATTTGCCTTCAACTTAATATTGAGCAAAATTTTAAACGGCCTCGTGTTCAGAGCCAACTCTAAAAGATATCTGTATTACTGCATGGTCAGGTGGGGATTGCTCTCGGTCTGTTTCTCACGACCGCTATGAGGAGGAGAACGACGACGTCGATGATGGCTAATAGTTTAAACGTTGCGTCGTAGGATGAGAAGCGATCCGCTGTCATGCCTGAAAGAGCAATGGGAGAAATTGTCACTAGACCATGTTGATTTGAATAGTACGTATGACTAAATCCTTTAAGTTACAGTCATTCGATCAATCACTAGTTTCTGGTAGGCCTATGTAGTAAGTTGTGCGATCTATTATAATATATTGAATTCAAGCGATTTTAAAAGGACAATGTGTTTTGATTGCTTAAGGAAATATATTTGAATGGCTTATTTCCATAAAGGTTTTCGCTGATTCCTTACCAGCCAAGTAGGCAATAAGAAACACCCCCATTCCGATAGAGACTTCGTCGACGGCGTACGCGACATCAAATTTCTCGGGAGACGCTCTATCCCTCACAACAAAGTTTCCCATCATCGATCTCCCTCCTAATGACATTGCGGAGATACATGACGTCACCAACATGGCGTAGTAGCTGTTGACCAAATACACATCACAGAGCAGAGCGGCGATGTTCGGGATTGTAGCGAAGAGATAGAGAGTGACAGGATTGAAGAGCTTGTTGGTAAGGGCACCTACAGCAGCTCTAGTGATGGAATTTCCTATTGCTGCTGAGAAAGCCATGATAATGGTGTTCTGGACAGAGATTCCCCTTTGCAGAGCATGGGGTATAAGAAAGGAATGCCAACCGCAATAGACCATGTAAAACGCGAATTGTAAAACAAATACCAGATTCAACCAAGAGTCGACGTAGAAATCAGATTGGCGAAGGCTGTTGGTGATCCTACAAAGAACACCAGTCTTGTCATTGTTGTCCCCTTTAAAGAAGAGTCGATTGGAGAAAAAAAGAGAAAGTCAAATAATGTAGTTTGAACCTTTTAACCTTTTTTAATACAAAATCTTACTTCATAATCTTAAATTCTCTTCTCGGTACAAACGCCATGTTATCAATACAAGAGTAGGTAATTTATTTATGGAAAAGAACAGAAGAAGTATTTGGTATCCTAAAATGTCGTCGTACGAAGGGTGGACAAAACCCTCGTCCCTATCCATTTCTTTTTCGAGGTGCGCACCCGACTTACCAATTAGACAATTTCTTTTGAAGTCGGACAAAATATTGTCGACAACAATTTATCATTCTTTACAAGACATCTCTTTAGACTAGTCAATCTCGGCTTCAGCACACAGGACCTACAGCCCACGAGATCGATAATGTACATTGATGTTCGTCCAGCGAATCTTCTGTTAAGCTGTCAACAACATGGCCAAATGCTCACGAGACCAGCAGGCCACAAGACCGACATGTTGGTCTCCTCGGCCCCGGTCCTCGGCATACTGATATCTTGTTTATGGTTTACGATACCGTCGGTCACACGAGACTCTCTTCCCGTGGCCTATCGGTCTACTGGACATTTCCGGTAGAACTTACCTTTTGTGTTCTGACTGGTACTTCTGTTGCATTCTCCTTTCTCAGGACACTCTGGCAGTGTACTTGGGATAATCTGAAAACCATCTCTCTGTGTGCTACTCTCATTCTGATTTCAACTTAATTGCAACAGCACATGGGATAAAATTTGCCATCAGAGCGCTTATGATGAGCAGTCCACCTCTCCAACCGTAAGCTTTACGTAGGAATTCACCTACGAGCGGTAACAGAACCATTCCTGCGCCAAAGCCAGTCGCACCAAGGCTGTAAAGTAGGTTGAAATTCTCCTTAGCCACGCGGTGCAATGTCATGATACAACATACCATTACTATACAATATCCAAGACCTGTTAAACAATGAAGAGAAAACATGTGGGACAACTAATTTAAATTGTACTATTATAGTTCAATTCAAATAACAACTAAATATAATGCATAATCATTGTATGCAAGTTTCAAATTACAAGGTTTTATTTCCATTTTGAACAAGAATATACAAAGTATGTACTTTAAATTAATTACAAACAACATTTTTACAAAGTATAGATGTATGAAAGTACAAAAGTTTATCACGTACGCCCTGTTTCAGAGGAGGCAAATATTAATGTAACATTCTAAACATCTGATTGTGCAGAAACGTTATGTTTAATTGATGAGCAGATAAAATAACTCGAACTGCAAGAATGAGTACATTTTCCACTTTCTGTAGCTGCTTTTTTTATTCCTCTGTTTGAACTTTTAAAACAACCGTCATTTCGTGAAAACACAAATTACAGAACGCTTTGATTTTGTTTTCACGAAGTGACGTCTCGTAGCCGCGCGCATAAAAGACACACGGGATGTTTATCATGTGAAGCAATTTCATGAGATGGACACCGAAACGCGGCAGTACGTTTGGTGTAATTGATGTACAAGGCAGATAAAATAATTCGAACTACGAGATAGAGTACATTCAGTGGTAGCTGCTTTTTTAATCGATAAGAACAAACTGATTTACTCTGTTTGAAAACACAAATCAAATAGAACGATTTGATTTTGTTTTCACGAAGTGACGGCTCGTAACCGCACGCGTAACATATGGAATTGTTATTATGTGAAGCATTACTTGTTTAAAGGTAATACAAAGTTTTGGTATGGGGTCATGAATTTGGTTCAAATGAACATGTTGGAAGCATAAGCGATCCTACAATAATCAGTGATCGTTGTCGCGGTTGAAATCGAGTCTAAAGTTATGGAATTGTAAATAATTAACTCTTTATGTTGTATAGCTCCCTCTCAAGGTCAAGATATTAATTAAGCTATAAAACAATGTTTCTTGACTTAAATCGACCGAATAGCTATTCCCTTCTAGAAATTATATATCACAACTACACAGTCTGAGATTTTCATGTTCGCAGCTACCATTATACGACCGTAGGCGCTATTTAAAAATTTATCAAAATTTACCGGGAGCACCGGTAAATTGTTATATTCAATTTTTCTCGAAAGCAGAATTGTTTTAGGGGCTAAATTTTCTAGCGCTTATAATACATCCACAGGGGCATCCAAATATATCAAAATTGTAAAGAATCACTATCTACCAAATTTCAAAATTTCCCAAAACTTTGTATTACCTTTAATAGATGCAGACGCGTACGCAGGAGGGGGGGG
This sequence comes from Strongylocentrotus droebachiensis, assembly GCA_035222895.1. Lineage (NCBI taxonomy): Eukaryota > Metazoa > Echinodermata > Echinoidea > Camarodonta > Strongylocentrotidae > Strongylocentrotus > Strongylocentrotus droebachiensis. The sequence goes on from JAVYIG010007925.1 coordinate 23,444, forward strand.
GGGGGTGTTTTGTGGGTTAACCCCCCCTCCCCTCAATTGTTGTTCTTTCTTTTTGCTCAAGGGGGGGGGGGTGGCTGTCTTTTTTCCATTTTCCCATTTCCGGGGCCACAAAATATAAAATAATGCACAATACCCTCCCCCCTCCCCTCACTGAGCTAAATATCGGTCGGTTTTCAAATTTCAGGGGGGGGGGGGGCCAAAAGAAAAAATAAATTATTGCTCACACAATAGTTCTATGTAGGTTGATATCTCGTGGTAATTTTGAGGAAAAAAGCAATCCAAGCAATGATTTCTGAATTGTAGCGACAATCGTTCGCCTTTGCTGCTCTTTAATACTATTTATGACAAGCAGTATTAAATATTTCAACAAGGACTAATGGTGAATTCGTTTAACAGTTGATTCCCCTCGGTTGATTCTTTTGTTCGGGTTATTTGGCGGGGAGAGATGGAAGTGAACGGTCTCACGACGTTGTATTATTATTCTTATTTGTTCATCGTCCCTACGTACGATTCTCTTTGAATCAAAAACAGTTTTTATTGTTAGGCTTCCTGAAAGAAGTTTCAATTGTTGATAGGTAATTTTGGTTGCACCCTGTAGATTATGATGATAATTATGTTTGATCTCGTTTTCAATAACAAAATCAAACAGATGATAATAGACCAGTTCGCCCAAAGGCAATAAATCGGTCACAGATTCAATGAAGATATAATGAGGACTTGAAAAAGGCTATTGAGCAGTTACACACGTATTAACTTATGCTAATAAACCTGGATTTTTTCAATAAAAATCTTCAAGTTAACCGTGGGTAAGCCTAATGGATATTGCGTGGAGGTCTACCTTGGATTGTCTGCAATATTGCCATTACATGATAAGTAAGACATAAGAACAAAACGTTTTTTTTATTTGCCATTTAGCTTCAAGAAATTTCAATTCGAAATTCGCGTGTTAGGATGCTTTTAAAGTGTTGTCTTTACTATTGTCTTGTTGACTCTTTCCATCATTAAGAAGCGACCATACTTTACAGCGGAACTGTAGCCTTGATTGCTTTTTTCGAAATGGAAAACGTAACATATTCATTTCCTTGATGTATCAATGGTCGTTACACAGGTTGACTCAACAAGTTATGACATGATCACGGTGATTCCAAGTGTGACATCGGAATTGAATGTCGTTGCTTTCATTCATCGAACATTATTGTTGCAGCCATTTTGCTCGTATTCGCATTGGTCGGTCTATTTGGTAACGCCCTCGTCATCATTTCAGTCATCGTTGGCAGAAAGCTTCGGACGATCACCAATGTCCTGGTGGTCAATCTGGCTTTCGCTGATTTCATCACATGTATACCTTCTTACCGTTCCAAAGCACTGGTCTCCTAAGTCAAACAGGAAGGTACCCTCTGCACGAGGCGGTGTGCGCAGTCTGTGTCGCAGGAGGATTCATCAGTGTGTACTGCAGTGTACATACCCTAGTCGCTATCGCATTCGTCCGCTGGTACGTCATCACCAGATCTATTCGCGGTCATCAGGGGCTTCACACCCCGAAGAAAATCGCCATCATGGTTGTGATCATCTGGATAATCTCAATCTCATTCATGGTCGTACCTCCTGTTTTTGGCATTGGAACACTCGGTTATTCCGAATATTACGGTCAATGTTCTTTGAGAGATACAAACGAATTAGAATTCTATTTTATCTTACTTCAAAGGACTCTGGTTGCCAATGCCCTTCTGCTCACCCTTATATTTTACATTCGTATCTTATGCCATGTCTTGCGACATAATAAGCAGTTACGAATCAAGTACGCGGTTGATGAAGATACCGGTTCAAGCTCAACAGAGGCACATCAGAACAAGGCTTCTTCTTCTGCCGGTCTCGTCCGCCTATGATCAAGGCCATCAACCGAAAGGAGATCGAGATCACTAAGAATCTCTTCATGATCGTTTGTGTTTTCATGCTCTGTTTCCTAGCCACCGTTGTAAATTTCCTCATCCCTGGTACCAACGTCTTTACTCTCTACAGTACCATGATAGTGTTCGCGAACAGCGTAGTCAATCCGATCATCTACGGGCTCAAGCACCCCAACTTTTAAGAGGTCTTCAACAAAATTCTTCGCTGTCGTCCCGTAGGATAGATTATACAGGCGAAACCAATATGAACGTTCATGACTGGCTCTTCGACTGGCGAATTGAGTACACTTTACTGAAAGTACCATCGAAAATCAAAGTTTAATTATGGTGGCAAAAGTTGGAAATGGGAGTCAAACAATTTGTTATGCACAAAGACAGGCGCGCCGGAAGCAGTTTGGGATTGGAGGGGCAAACATTCCAGGGGGCTCACATTCCAGGGGCAGTGACGTAATGAGACAAAAAGTTTGGAAGGGGGGGGGGGCAGACGAAAAATGTGCATCACCACCAATCTTACACGTCACATGCAGGTCCCGCGGAACGTATTTCAAAGTGGAGTATTATCGATCGGGTAGAGCGTAAATTGGCGTGGGGTCCAGGGCATGAGCCTCGGCAGGGGGTCAAGTGGCTGAGCCCCCGGAAGCTCGGGGGTTTTAGGTATTTAATTACGGTCAGATGAGCATCCAGGGGCCCGCCTTAGGGCCCTTAGTGGGGTCCAGGGGGCAGAGCCCCCGGAAGCTCAGGGGTTTTAGGTATTTAATTACGGTCAGATGAGCGTCCAGGGGCCCGCCTTAGAGCCCTTGTTGGGGTCCAGGGGGCAGAGCCCCTGGAAGCTCGGGGGTTTTAGGTATTTAATTACGGTCAGATTAGCATCCAGGGGCCCGCCTTAGGTCCCTTGGTTGGTCCGGGGGCGGAGCCCCCGTAAGCTCTGGGGTTTTAGGTATTTAATTACGGTCAGATGAGCATCCAGGGGCCTGCCGTAGAGCTCTTGTTGGGGTCCAGGGGGCAGAGCTCCTGGAAGCTCGGGGTTTTTAGGTATTTAATTACGGTCAGATGAGCATCCAGGGGCCCGCCTAAGGTCCCTTGGTGGGGTCCGGGGGCGGAGCCACCGGAAGCTCAGGGGTTTTAGGTATTTAATTACGGTCAGATGAGCATCCAGGGGCCCGCCTTAGAGCCCTTGTTGGGGTCCAGGGGGCAGAGCCCCTGGAAGCTCGGGGGTTTTAGGTATTTAATTACGGTCAGATTAGCATCCAGGGGCCCGCCTTAGGTCCCTTGGTGGGTCCGGGGGCGGAGCCCCCGTAATCTCTGGGGTTTTAAGCATTTAATTACGGTCAGACGAGCATTTTTTATACCTTATTTGTGACATTGGCAGGTCACTTATTTTTTTCTCCGTCTTTCTTTCTGTCAGAGTAAAATGGGAAATTTGTTCTTATTTTATGTGTTTTCCTATTTTCAAGGTCATCTAGACATTAGAGGGCGTAGGTGATAGAAAATATTTCGCTTGTCTGAATATATGCAAATTAGGGTGTGGTGCCGAGAATGCTTAAATGTGTGTACGTGTGGATTTAAATCAGGGCAGTTGACTAGAAGACGGAGGTTGTAGCTGGACGTGTGAGACGTGTTGTGGAAGTTGCTACCAGAGCCTTGATTCTTTATTCGGCGTAAGCAGTCTTTTTCCTCAGGCGACACCGTTATCCTCCATGTAGCCCAGAACCTCGACTTTCCTGTCATTGGCACAATTTTGTCAACATAACTCCGTAAGAGCGGACAAGAACGTTCTTCACTACTAACTAGTACACTGTAAAAAAATAAAAGTCGAAATAACTCAATAAAATTGAGGAAAAGAATTGCCTTATTTTTATTAAGTAAATATTACCTACGGCATCTTAAGTAGAATTTACTTATTTTGCTGAATAAATTTTTACTCAGTTAAATCGAGTTACATTAACGTAAATAATTTAAGTATTGTAATCATTTTAGATAATTAAAAAAAAGCTATGATAGGATTACATATTGCACGATTTGGTACCCATATAATCTAACAAGTAACATCCACTAATCATTCACTACTTCTATTTAAGATTAATCACTAATCACTAACACTACTTCTATTTAAGATTTAACCGTATATATATATATCTACCACCATCACAAACTATTACGTACGCTTCAATTCGACACATATTGAAAGGCTCCAAATTTTATATATACTTGATCGTAGCATCTTAAAAGGAAAATTGGTTGACAATTTCCTGAAATATCAAGTTTGTATTTGTTTTGAACTGGGTAACAATTAAAAATTGTCTTGTCTTTGCTTAGCCATGTTAAATGAATTAGTAAATGTTTTAAAGTCCTTAAATTTTCATTCAACCACAAAAAAGAATTGTTTTATTTAAAAAAGAGTTTAATTTGGTCTTAATGAATATTCATAAATTATGTAAATATTTCTATTACGCACTGCATCGGTCCTTACTTTAAAAAGATAAGAATAATCAACATAAATTGTTTGAGTAATACGTATAATTTCTGATTTTGAGTTAAAATTACTAAATTAATACAAGCTTAAATTACTTAAAGTTCTTATGTATTTGATTTTACTTAAATATTCCACGTATGTTCTACTAAATTGAAAGTTTGAGTTAGCAAGACTTAAATTTAGTGCGTAAGTGGCAAAACTAATGTTTTCAAGTAAATTCTACATGAAAAAATACGTAAAAATTACCAATGAACAAATTCTTTTTTACAGTGTAGCAAGCATCGAATCGTCGAATTAGCATCCAAGCATCGAATCGTCGAATAAGCATCCAAGCATCGAATCGTCGAATTAGCATCGGAGCATCGAATCGTCGAATTAGCATCCAAGCATCGAATCGTCGAATTAGCATCCAAGCATCGAATCGTCGAATTAGCATCCAAGCATCGAATCGTCGAAGTAGCATCCGAGAATAGCCGAGTCATTATATCCGGGATCTTAAAGCACGTGACCGATTGCCGTAAATAGCGATTACGGGTCATCAACCTTCACAAGTCTCCAAGCATCGAATCGTCGTAGGAACCATGTCGGTATTTTGATCTTCTGATATAGTAAATACCAAGCAAAAGGCTTTCGCCTTATTCGGACAAGTGTCTCGATTTCGGACACTTTAAAATTGGGAAGTTAACTTGTACGGGACTACGTACACTCGTGGGTATTGGAGTAATGACCATACGTATATGTAATATTTGTGTAACAGCAGATTTCTATGAATTTAGATGTTGATGTAGTTGTCAATAAACAGTATGTAGAACTCATTTATGAGAGTGTCTGGCTATTTTGTATATCCGGGGAAAATCTTGACAATAATTGGCGACCTTGCCAGGACCGGCGAAAAAAAATTAAAATTGTTAGGTTTACAACAGGATGTGATATTATAGCTGGGATTTCTAATATTTGAACGACTATAGGATATTTCTGGAACTTGCATTTAATATTTATAGTGTGCATATGTTTTTGTATAATATTTTCTTTGTATGTTACCTACTGTATAACAGGTTAGAGGTAATCAACTGGAGGTACATGCAGGATACCTGGTGACTGGTGCTCGTTCGCCTTCCACATCGTCGATCTCCTCGCGCTGCTAAATTGTTTCAGGCTCTGGTGGTAAGTTCTCATGTGAATGACTGTGAGTGTTTGACATGGATGTTGAAAAGTTGGTAACAATTGGGGAATCTTTGGGTCTCACAGGTTTAGAGTTAAGGCATTTCTTAAAGGTAGAACAGGACAGAGAGAGGGATAAGAGAGCAGAAGAGCGTGAGCGATTGAAGGAGGAAAAAGAATTGGCAGAAATCAGGTTGAAAATAGAAAGTGTAAAGCTTGAGCAACGAGGTAACCAGGATAGTAATAACAGTACTCATAATATTCGTCCCCCTAAACTTCCATCATTTGTTTGTGGTTATTGACAAATTAGATGTTTATTTACTTAGATTTGAACGTTCACAACATCAACATTTGTAAATCACTTGTTTCGAATAAGAAATACATCCACCCCCTCCCCCATCAGTACGCCAGCGTTTAGGGGCTCATGTCTTCTCACCCCTATATTAAAAAACAAAAAAACGGACACGCTTTCCCATTCTCGCACAATATGTCCACCATATGCGCGTATCGCTATTATAGAGACCTCCATTGATAAATAAATTTAATTCCTGTGAACTTTCCTTTTTCTTTGAATGGAATTGTATATGTGATTTCATTCTGGTTGTTATTACTCTTATGTTCTTTTGGCTTAAAAATACCAACCATGTTTACTCCTTTACTGTTTTGTTTTTTTGGAGGGGGGGGGGCGTTTTTTGGGGGCAAAAATGCGTTTTGCCCCCCCCCCCCCCCTGTCCCCCCACTTCCGGCGCCTATGCACAAAGAGGGAGTACTTGAGAACATGTTGCATTGTTGATACTTTAGGTACTCTCTAAAAGATAATTACTGTTTGGATTTTGTGGTAGCAATAATAATGCACTCAATTATGTTCTGATGGTTTTAAGACAAGAAATGTTTTCAGCCAAATTACGAAATTAACTAATTTCATTTGATATAATCTTATCAGCTGTAAAACGTTATTATGAAATGGAAAATATATATATACCAAACAAATCTCAGAGAGAATAAATTGGGGAAAAAATGGTTTCACTTTAGAAAATATTTGGGATGTGCCAACACGAGCATGATAAGGCTTTCTAGACGATGTAATCTTACAATGTGGAGCAACAGGGTATGAAACGATGAAACGGTTGGCTCAAGACCGAGGAACTTGGAGAGAAACTTGGAGAGACACTTGATATAGAATTTTGAATGGGTCACTGAACCTGTCATAAACTGACAGACTATTGATGATGATTTCAAATACAAATTTTGTCATAACTTTTTATTTGTATCTGCCACAAAGTTTTCGGTCATGATGATTATTGTCTCCAATTATTATCTTCGTTACGTTTAGCCATAATAAAATTTATTTCTGTTATTATTTGCATATATTGTATGGATATACTGTATAATTTATGATGGAATTTGTTTTGAAAATAAAGGGGACAAAACAAATGTTCGATCTGTTCTAAAATAAATTGTGGCCTGTGATTTGTAAACAGAATAAGGATGTAAATATGATGTTTGACATTTTAATGTTAGACGTAGGCCTACGTCAATACGATACATGAATAATTATCATTCGGGGGAAGCAGTGGAATGTACTATTGTGATATTGTGTGTGTGTGTGTGTGTAATTGGGTTTTTACAGACGTGTATCAATCAGATATGATTATTTACGTCTGGGGACCGACCTTTAAACGTCACCATCCGAAAGACGTGACTCAGTTTCGAACCTGCGTCCTCGGCTGAATCAGTTTGTAACTTCCACTGTTAGCTGGATTACAGGCGCACGCCACAACGCCTAGTTGTGAAAAGCGGTACATCGCATCAAGAGATGGCGCTATATAGTCTCCTTGTAATATTACATTGAGTGTAACGTCAAGCGTACCAGAGCCGTAGGGTAGGGGGGGGGGGGGGGGGGAGGAGCGAGCGAGCGAGAAGGAGAGGGGGGAATAGAGAGAGATGGTAGATAAAAAGAGAGAGGGAGAGAAATAGAAAGAACATACGGATGGATTACGGAAAATAATGGCCCATAAGCACCGTTTAAAAAAAATATTATTATAATGAGAGAAAGATGTTTCTTCATTTTTTCTCTTCTTACTTTTTTATAAATTTGAGAACATTTTGTTTTTTAAATAATGATTATAATGTAAACATTTGTTTGTCTTAATCTCTGTGACATTTAACCGACTAAAGGTCTAGGTCTATAGGCCTACATAATGGGGATGTTATTGTTTATTTAATTTAATTTTACGTATACTTCTTCAATATAGAAAGGCGCATCCAAAAATTAACGAGGGGCGTGATATGTTGGGGTAGCTCTGTGGCTGGAATAGAACGACTATTTGTATCAGTATATAAGCTCCTACTCTCCAAACTAATTCGCATTAACTGGGTATATCTGACTAGTTCTGTTGACTGACCGACTTTAACCGCCCAACTTGGTAAGCGAGCTGTCAGTTGAGCGGCGTGCATGCACTCTCATGGGGAATCGCCAATGTTTTGCTTCTCTCCTAGTAGTGTACATGAACTACGCTCGGTGGCAGCGCGCCAAGACATTATTTACGCGTAACACAATCGGAAGTTGAGCGCTTGTGCGAGGATCGTTGACAGAGCTCTGTCCCAGAATCGTTTAACTACAAGTAGGCCTACATAGTTACGTTTGAATAAGCGGCGCGAAGTTCATCGGACATACTTATTGGGGAAAAATAGTGGACATCGAGGTTGGATACCTGTGTATCTCTTGAAAGTGATTCCTTTTCAACTGAAAGGGATACCCTTCTCGTGTTCAAGCTTGGAAGTTGGGCGCGGATTTTTGAAGTCATAGCTAGCAGACGACACGAGCTGTCAACAATCAATACATAATGCCGACCGCTTTGGACAGGCTGCTGAGCCCGCTGCAAATTCGCAACAAGCTTGCGAAGGAGATCTTAGCCGAGGCAATTGGGACCTTCATTCTCATTGTAAGTGTGACCCGTTTTTATATACAAGATTGTGTTTCCCAAACGCCATGTTTTATCATAGAACTTCGATTCTAGAGTGTATATAGCATTAAATTGCCATTCCAGATGGTGCTGTATATTTGACAGAGCAAAGTTCGATTAGATAAGTGTCAATAACAATTCATCACCGTTTTAGTTCTTATCTCTATTTCGTGTATGTCCGCTCGTATTTTATTCCTGTTAACCTATAGGCCTACTTTGGCATAAATACTGATTGTAAAGACAATAGTGTAGGTGGCTGGGCCTATGCATTATTGGAATTATTTAAAGTTTTGTTTTTCACACAATCGATGTTCGAAATAAAGTCTGTTAATATTATATTATATTGTGTAGTCTTAAAATTGCATAAAGTTATAAAACTATAAGTATAATGATATAATAGGCTTTCTATTTTTCAGGTATAGTCGTGTCCGAGATCTTTGTTTAGTTTTAAAAACATGTATGCACATTCCCCCATTTAGAGGGCCTCCAATTATAATATGAACATGGCGATGGATGCCAAAAATGCTTAGCTGTCGTTTTCAGCTTTACTAGTAGAGATTTCGTTTCATTCTTCATTCAGCTGTCAACATGAAGATAGAATGCAATTTATTTTATCAATCATATTGTGTACGGCTTCATGCATCCTTCGAAAAGAGCGCGCTTGTCATGGAGCTTCCACAATCACAATTCTCTACTCATTTACTAATGTATGCATTAAATTCATATTAATAGTATTATTAGCATATTCCTAGTATCATGACTATTTATAATTATGTTTGTTGGTTTCTCAAGGATCATTGAATAGAAGAATATTATATATTAGTATACAGTCTTAGCACGCCTGTAGTATTTATATGCTTGCTTCCACGTCGGGACATAATGTTGTGTTCATAAATCACCCCCGCGATGGTTGTAGTATATAGGGTCGTGTATGGGTTACTAGGGACGGCGGGGGTGTGTCGAGGGTATAGCGATCATGTGATCAAGAATTCGGTTCAGATTGCAAATAGTTGAGAGGTAGAAGATCGTGAGGTCGCCTGCCGAGTCAGATCTTGGATTTCCCTTGAGGAACAGGAGCCTGGATAACTACGGCAGACAGTGTTAAAAGGTTTACCATCTCCGGACAGAAGATTGGGCGGTTTCCGTGGCCATGAATCTAATTTCTGAATGAAATATGGAATGTAAACAAAGAGGACTATTTGGTGATTGGCCGCTGCATAATATAAAACGTATGAATGAAATATGTCGCTGCTAAACATGTAGGCCTCTCTATTACGAAATATATGGGCATACAAGAACCCACTATTATTATTATTATTATAACGCTAAATGAAAAAGAGAAACATAAACAGCGAGACGAAAGAAAACATCGAATATTGGAGAATACCTGAAAATCTTTGATACAGCCCACCCCCTCCCCCGGTCTAGATGTTATAATAGAAATCGTAGTTCATTGTAGTCGAAACTAGGCCGACATTCTTAGAAAAAACAGACATCCAACCTTTCTATTTTCACAATATATTATACTAAAATTGCTGCTGTGAATTGGGTCATCGATCTAAGTAATCAATAATTTTCTACAATCGAAGAAAGTACCTGATGCCCAATTTAATATCATGTTTCGAAAAAACGAATCCGTATCATAATTAATGGTACTTTGTTTCCTCGCGTGCGTTCGCGATGACCAAACAATAAATTGTGAAATCACTTCTATGCCATTTATGACAAAATAGGTCAACTCAAAATGCTTTTCCGTCAAGCTCGTCGTTCCAGAGACCGGTCATAAAGGATACGATTCTCGATAAATCAATAGAAAGTTTAAATTTCAGGCATAACTGGTCCTCGGCCTTAATATCTGTTGGGCATACAAGTCATGTACATTTTGCGTTCCGTGTGAGAGAAAACAAAACCATCTGTTAATAATTTTTAGGCTAATATCATTCATAAATTATTATTATGTTGGCTGCATCCCTAAGTTTGCATAAAGTATGCTGCAGCGTATACAGCTAAAGGGACTTCAATATTATTGTTGATACTGATTCATGATATTGACTGAAAACAATATTCAAAATCAAATTTGGACAAGACACAAGGGTGTACATCGTTTGTTTATCGTTTCATAGTTGAATTGTTGCGAGAACCGAGCTCAAAACGTCCCTTTACTGCACATTGAGTTGCATCTTGTATATTTCAGAGCAACGTTATCTTTACATGGAACACTTCATGCAGCTAATATTGATAGATGGAATATTGAGATAATAGTAAGCACACGGCTTAAATGAATCAGAATAAATTACAGCTATTCTATCTTTAACATTTTGTTGTTGTAATGGTTATTGAATCAGCCGACGATTGGCACCGCATGCAATTCCGGGGAGGCATAATGGCTCACTGGTTGAGCAGTGGTCTCGTAACCGGGAGGTCCAGGGTTCAAAACCAGGTATTAGCTGGTGCCCACTAGTCTTGTTAAAAACAATATATAAATTGGCAATAAACAAGTCTCTCTGATAGGACTTAGAGCCCGTAGGTCCATTAGTTGCTTGCCTATTAATAGAGTATAATTTCTTTCTTTATAGCAGTCAGACAAAACAAGTCATCAAATCAATCTGTTCCCAGGGGGTTTTGAACCCTCGACCTTGCATCTTGATACCATGTAACTCGAGCCTTGGAAACCGTCCAACTGCAAGTCTTTAACCACATTAATATGTTAAACGAACGGCAATTAACATGGTACCCTTGTCTGAAGTTCATGTTGATTGACGCTGATGGGCCTATTTGGCAGACAAGTATGTCTTATTTGTAAACACGTTCACTATTATTATATTGATAATGCTCCCAAGGAGCTTATCAGATTTAAAGCTCTTTGCCTGTTGTTTAATGAACATTTTATTTTATCTATTCAATGCATGTTTCTTTATTATATAAGCGTAAAGAAAGTAGCACTAATTTAGGAATTTTGTATTAATTTTCGATCTTTTGTTGATTATAGCTCCAATAATGCCATTTGCATATTCACAAGTATTTGTAACTATCATCTTTATTGAGAATAGTAGTAGTGATAACAAGAACAAAGAAATAAACAATTTAAATTAAAGCCAATGACACGGTGTAATAAGTTAGGCGCAAGGCAAGGTTCGGTATAATGAAGTACGTGAATATAATCCCATAATTGGTATATAGGGGTAACCAATAATCACCTCTGTATTGTTGTGTTGAAGTATTGTATCAGAACCATGTTGATAACCTGGATTACGTGTGTACAGTGTATTTGCCAGGAAATATCATTTCTTAAACTGCCCTTAAATGTTTGATGGACGGGGTCCGAAACTATTTAGGTATATACCAACTCCGAATGTTCATATGAAAATGAATCATAGGATCTGTCAAAGCAGTCATGATTATGCGCAGATGTGATTATCGAGGTGTAAAGCCGCATCGTAGTAAGGTGAAAAGAAAATAATCCGAAAACTCATACTTCGACAATTCAAACATTTACCTCTTTAGAAAGAATAATTATACCATGTACCGTCTTGCGCGCACGATTGGTTCAATGTTTTGTTTTTCAGTCGTCGATTTTTCGACCCAATACAATTTATAGATATGAAGAGCTATCCAAAATTCGATTATTAAAGGCCCATTTAAAGTTCCCTTTTCCTACACAAGCATAATTATCATCTATATGGTAATATGTCAAAGTTCAATATTAGAGATCAAGGTCAAGTTCACTTTCCATTCAACACTTTCATACACAACGAGAACATTCACATTATCCAAAATTCAATATGGGTCATAGATGAATAAATAAACGATTTAATGAATGAATGATTGAATAAATTAATAAAGGAATACATAAATACCTAAATAATTACATAAATGAAAATACAAACATCTGACTAGACATGAACAAATGTTTTTGATACATAGACTGAATACATAAAAAAATAGATAAATAAACGAATTATTTAATGAATAAATGATGGAATGAATAAATAATGAATACATAAATACATAAATGAATACATTAATGAAAATACAAACATCTGACTATACATGAACAAATATTCTGGAACTGAACCCTTTGAATAAGGGAGTTTACAGATAGCACATGGTACAAATGACCCCAAAATAATATCGACAGATCTTTTACACATGGAGAAGTTCCACTTTGAGCATATTAGAATAATAACTGCTAAAGTCCTAGATGTGCTTCATGAATACCTTCTGTTTGCCCTCTTGAAAAGAATACTTCCATCTGCGTATCATAGAATGTACCGTTGGTGCATAAATGAATAATGTTACATAACTTTCATGAGCGCATATCCAGTATTCATCACTACTGTGGGTTTTACCTTTATGGTACAAATGACCTTTACCTGCCCATGCGCAGATTGTATCTGTAAACTCCCTTATTAGTAATATTAACACAAATTGTCATAATTTCAATTCACCCAAATCAAAGCGAACCAACATTACCTAAATCCATCCCTGATTACATCATAGAGCATTCACTACCCTCTTCCCGTGGTTGATAAAAATTATAAAGATCTCAGCACGTATACGAATTGGTTGAGCACATCAATATGTCATTAATGTTTGTGCCTCGCCCATTAATCATAACTATACGATCCAATTGGTGCGCGATGACGCACAGTCTTGTCATAATCATAATCATTAACCAAGTACGCCGGGTATGAGGATATCTTAGGAAATGCTCTGATCATGATGATAATCTATGAAAGCAATGTTTGCAGAATATTTAAATGGAATATAATGAGCTGTTCCTTTCACATATTTTGTGCTAAAGAATGGGAATGTGTCAGTGTGATCTATACTATCTCCTTTGTTTTGTTTCTTTCTTTTTTTTCTTTTTTTGCCTTGCTTTCTGTCACTGTTAAGGCGCTCATTCGCAATATTTATGTTCGTAATAATGCAGCATCGTTTTGTTTGTCCTTCTTATTTCTAAGCTCAAGGGAACATCAAATGGGGACTTGGGGAGTTTGTCCAAGCAGGGTGAACAATGCTTTTCACCTGACTTGTTCTTGTATAACATTGAAAGCAATTCACAAATGAACAAGAAACCATTGTCGGGGAAAACGTGGAGCAGTCATGCTGACGCGCTGACACGAAAGTGCAAAAACCTGAAAGACGTAACATTTCATGTTCTTTTAACGTCAACAAATGGAAGACAAGATGATTATTGTTCATGTTACGACAAAAGAGTCAGATATTTTGGTTGTTTAAATATAAGGAAAGGGGCAGAGTGAAAAAGAGAGAGAGAGAGAGAGAGAGAGAGAGAGAGAGAGAGAGAGAGATAGAGAGAGAGGGGGGTGGGGGGTGGGAGGGGTGGGAGACTGAGAGGGGAAAAGAAGCGGGAGGGGGCTTCCTGGGCCTCATAGAAGAAACTGGCCTGGATGGTTAAGGTTAATAAGAGAGACAGAGAATGGGGAAATAGGGAGAGATAGTGACCTAAATTATCTTGAGATCCTTACATTGCTACCGGTGCATGGGATAAAAAGTGCTTCAACCACTCAGGGTGCTCCAAGAAGATAAGCTCTCGCATATTGTAAGGGTATGCATTATGAGATACAGATAGAAATAACTGCCTAATTATAGGCGAGTGTGATAGAGAAGATAGACGAACACAAATGAGGGATGGGGGAGAGGGCAGCAGATCTGTTATTTCTTATGTAATACTGGAAATAAAATATCATTTAAAACACAAAAAGTACTGGGAGCGAGAGAGAGAGAGAGAGAGAGAGAAAGAGAGAGAGAAAGAGATAGAGACAGACACAGAGAGAAATAAAGAGAGACAAGAAGATAAATATTCTTTAAGAAAAGAGAGAGAGAGAGAGGGAGGGGGGAGAGGAAGGGGGATGAGAGGGGAAAGCGAATATACAAATTTGGAATGGTTCGTTTATGTAGAGGGAATAAGGAGTAAAAAGTAAAGAACTACACTTCTTTTTTTTTGTGTAAAGAAAGTTTTATGCTAGTTAATGAGGGAAAGACACACATACAGACAGAGACAGAAAGAGGGGACATAGAGAATTAGAGAGGGTGAAAATTGGAAACAACTTTGTGAGATGGGGTGCAGACAGGGAATCAAATCAAATCCCCTGAGCAGAGAGAGAGATAGAGACAACGACTAGAGGGTTCACGGTCATTCAACTTTCTAGTTTCATTAAGTTCCAATCAGCCGAAAATTCGTGCTTTTCCTTCGGGTGCTTGTCTTCACGAAATGTCATTCCAGGATAATAGCTGTACTTTCAGGAAGTCGACACCAATCTTATGTCCGATTTACTGAAGTTTGCTTTTTGACCGAAAATGTCAAATTGGAATGAAATAAAAGCAATTGCTGGTTTAACAGTGTAATTGTTATCATTATTTTTACCAATTTGAACGACATATGGCTTTTAACCAACTGCCTACCGTAATCAAGCCGTCCATGTATAAAGCCTATCATTATAGCAGTGAGAGTACTTATTAGTCATCGGGTCAAAGGAAAATCACTACCACAGATATTACTTCCATCGCTCATTAGTTTTAAATACAGGGGAACCCACTTTCTGCCAAACTCTTTAGAATAGAGGAAATCCTCTCGATGCATTGAAAAGATTTTCTTGTTGTAAATCTTGATGAATGTAATGTAATGTAGATCTTGATATCTTGGGGTTTATAGAAATAAGGTGCCTTGTAGATTTACCTTATTATTATTATTGTAAAATATAGAAACCAAAAGTGATAGGGCGGGGAAAATTACCTTGCTAGAAATAGGACGAACGGTGTTCTTTTAAAGAGGTTTCATTGTTTAAAGAATCACCAGTATATTTCTCATTACATAGACCAACACAAAAGCTGATAGAACATGGGGGGGGGGGGGGTCCTAGCTAAGCTTAAACCTTAGGAGTCGTTAGTAAGAGCAAGGGCAAGAGACAACTGTTTATGCCTCCTATTTAACCTTCAATTAGCTTCTGTTGGCCTTGTACTCTTGGTCCTCTGTATCGGCATTTCTGTCAAAGGAATAATCTTGCTTCGAGGCCAGGAAAGTGCATTGATTTCTTTAAGCCTCTCTTTGATATCCAGGTCAAAAATAACGGTCAATGTCAGAGGATTTCCTGAAGGAACTGTAAAACTATTGTTAAAAGGCCCCCATCATCGAATTGCTGTGATGTACATTAAAACGATTGATGTTCATTCTGACCCTTTGAAAAATGCTTTAAATTGGGCTAAGGACGTGTATCTAAATAACCGCGATATTAGAGAGTAAAAAGGCGATATTTTTGTTTCGTTTGCGATAAAGGGATGCCTGCCATGGATGCCAAATGCTGAAAGGCTCCGTTTGACTGAATGAAAGTTTTACTTTAGTAGGTCAACTTACTTATTCAGACAATAACATCTCGGACAGTTTCCATTACGCGTCCATTGATATGAGCTTCTGCTGCGTTTGATTGTACATGATGCGTCATTACGTTGACGTAGGACTGCGTCAGTGACTGGCGGCATCTTTGACGCACCGTACGAGAGAAACATCGCCCTCGAGGTGAAATGAATGCAAAGTAAACAGTGAGAACATCGTTTTGTGAGTTCTTCCCAAGCTTGATTAGCGCAGGTAATGGCGCAATGGAAATGACGCAGTAGAAATAACGCCTCATCCATTCGCGGACGTACAGTATATCATTCGAAACGCAGTCCATTGTATTTTAAATGAAAGGGAAAATATAACTAATTTCTGGAAGTAAGGCTAATGTGAGGTAAAGGTGGCAAGGAGGAAATGAAATACCTTCCTGAAAACCAGCTGTGCATAATATGGTAGCAAACACACTCTTGAAAACCGCTTTAAGAGGTGCTGCCCCGCTTTTAAAAGGGTTCGTTTGAATTCCCTTGACCATTCTTGTAAAAGCAATTGTTCCATTGAAATATATGTCACATAATATGGAAGACGAGATTTGGGAGAAGATAGCCAGTAAAGTACATGTAGCAGCCAAGGTAAGTGGTTAAAAATTGCTTCAAATCAAAAGGAAACGTATGCAGAAAATAAGTGATGGGATAGGAATATTTAAATAATGCCATGTAAAATAGAAAGTGTAAAATGGTGTGTGTGAGAAAGAGGGGTGATTGAGCGATATGAACTCCCCCTGCGTATAGAGAGGTAGAGAGAGAGAGAGAGAGAGAGAGAGAGAGAGAGGGAGAGATGATCGGGAAATCAAGTGTTTCTTATCTTATGTAGATGTGAAAATGTAAAAACACCTCAGGTTATCCAGCTACAAGCAGTGTCATCTTGGTTGAATATGTGATGTTTCTAGTGATGTTCGTGGTATCATATTATAGGCAGGTGCAACTCAAAAGTATAGATCGATAAATGAGGAAGAGGTAACAATACAGAAAGAAAGAGGTGGACAAAATAGGTTACAGAGTATTAAAGGGATAACAGAGAGGGAATGTTTACAGTGGAAATAGATGAGATCGGTGAAAGGGAAGAGGCAAAAGGAGATAGTGGACAAAATTCGGCCAGAATGAGAAATTTAACAGTGCTTCTACATCTTATTTAGATGTTCAGATGTATTTCAACTTGTTTTTACCTCTTTCTCGAATGTCACGCTTGATTAGTAATGGTGTGATACAATAGGGATGGCAGTGTTTAGGGGTTGTGATGGTGGTGGTGGTGGTGGTGGTAGTAGTTGTTTTGGTGGTCATATTAATGGTGGTGGTAACGTTGCGAGTGTTATCTATTCATTTTAAGAGGAACGAGTATGATGCATAGGATGGTGGATGATATCAAATGAGATAATCACTAAGATAAGTGGGGGAGGAGAGAGAGAGAGAGAGTGAGAGAAAGAAAGGGGGTTAAAGAGGGAGAAAAGAGAGAAAGAGAGGGATGAGAAATATAAGACTGAGAGGGGGAGTGAGGACAGAAAGATATTTATTTTGTGAGCGACAGAGAGAAATAGAGTGAAGTAGAGGAAGGTGGAAACAGAAGTTCAAAAATGTTGCTCCTTTATCGTATGCAGATTTAAAACATGCTAACAACTCCGGTATTATATTCCTCTACACAATGAAGTGCGCCTCTTTAAAAGACGCACTTGGTTGTTACGATAGTGATGCGGGATGGATGATAGTGAGTCGCGTTGTGGTGGTAGTGGTATCCAGGCGGAGGTAACTGATACCCATCTGCGCGTGAGCACATCGTTTACCTTACTCGATAAGATGTCATATCCCTTAAAGAGTGAGTATAACTGTCAGTTGTTCGCATCGTGGTACGGCCTTTACAAACTCAATCACATCAGGGGAGAGTTATTAAATGGAATTGGATTGACAAAAGTAGGCAAGGGGGAGGGTTTCGTGCTTTCAAAAGGCATCCCCCTCCCTGTTCAAACGTATAGGGCTGGTTCAGGATTTTGTATACAGGAGGGGGTGGCGCAATTCCGGATAATCTAGTTTTTGTACATTTCAGATGCCTTGCCTCGAATTCGAAAATGGGATCTAAGTACACAATCGGTGGACATTGTGGGAGGGCACATTTTTGTTTTTGTACTATGTCACATTGTCAGATTGGTTTCAACCAGTGTCAGTGTGATGTCCCAATATCTCTGTTTCGAGGATGCGGGGCAAACAAGGGATGAATCTGTTTCCCGCATCTTGCAGATTTACAAATCCAATCACATTAGAGGTCGGAGTATATGAAGAATGTATGAAGAATAAGGTTAAGTGGGACGTGTAACGTATACAGTGTACCTTCTTAACCTGCCTTCCAGTGTGTTGTACAAAGGGGGTGGGTCTTGGTTCTTAAGGCTCGTTCAGATATGACTCTAAAGGTACTATGTCCCATTTGCAGGCCAACAAATGAAAAGGTTAATTCCAACGGCATTTGAAAGATATTAATATTTTAGAACTTCCCTTCAAAAAGGGGGCTTGAAAATGTCTTTAAGTGGGATAATAACGACTAAGTTGTCGAATCGACTTATGAGCTATAGAGCCAGTAAGTAATAGTCTGATTTTCAGAGCCTTGAACCGAATGATCGTACGTTTTATGCTGCGCAAAGATTCAATCAGTTCAATTTTGGCCATTACAAGTAGTGGGTTTTTTATGTAGACAAATGCTCATGTACCCTTTACAGCTCATTTTATGTATGTTATTACCAAAGAGGAAAAAAGCCAGACTGTCACTCAATAGTGTCTGACAATGAAGTCTAACAAAAAACGGGATTTCTTGCATAATTTGAATATTAGGACACTGCTAACGTTTAAATTTCACGGATAGGACATACATGACATATTCATAATTCCTGCAAAGTTCTACAGCATTTGAGGTTGGCTGCAAAAGGGACATAGTACCTTTAATATCAAATTTAATGCACAAAATTAATGTTTGTTATTAAAGTGCCTCATAACAAATTATTTCACAACAGAACACAATATCAAGTGGTGAAACCCACTGATGACTTCTAAGAAAGCATAAACGGTTGTTAGTAAGCAACCAATTTTATTCACCTGTTACGAATAATTGTATTCAAATAGTCAGAATGCGAATTGCATACACTAACACTTCGTGTAGTTAGGTAGGACAAGCCATAATGTTTGTCCTCTCTTTTTTTGGATCTCAACCCTTTTCTTACCCCCAATCGATTGGATTCTTCGGTACAGTCATGCCCGAATAAACGATCTTGATTAACGGACGGTGTATGTCCATGAACCTTAGGATGTCATCTTCGATACTAAACCCTCCTCTTTCTCCATCTTCTCAGCATTGGGTGATGAGATGCACAGGGCATTTGACCCTTTTCACATTCGATTATTATCACCGTTCTAAATACAGGTTGTTTTGTGTACTGGAGTTGCAATTATAATTTGAATGGAATAGTTTGTTTTTCATCCATAATCGTCGAAATTATAAATAGTTTCGAAACGATCAGTTTTAAATAGAAATCACAACAACTTGATGAGCGGGTGCGTACCGTAGTTCCCGTTGCACGCAATGCGTCAATTCGATTGCGCTATATCCTACGCTAATAAAGTCTGTTATTTCCGTTACACATTAGACGTCATTTTTATTGCTTTTTTACAAACGCTGTCAGACATTTGAAATCATTAAGTGAATGCAATTCTTTGCAATTTTGTACTGTAAATTTTCTGCCCCTTTTAAGTACGTTCACTCTCGCATATCACGTCAATGATATTACTAGTCGCTTGCGGAGCCTTGCGTCAGAAAAATAACTCCTTGTGTGTAACAATGTATTGTGAAATTGTTGCATGTGCCAGTAATTTGACGCAGTAGTCAACTATTATCTTGCATTCGCCTCTAGTACGATTTCACACCTACATTGTACGAAAAAGACTGCATCAGTCATTAACGCAGTGTTAGGTCAATAAATGACGCATGGTGTGCAACTAGCACAAAGCTATAGACTACCTTCGTTAATTAATCTGACGTAAATTATTTTAGAGTCTAAACACTCACGTCAGCAAGTAAGAGCACTCTTTCTAAGGGCACATCCCACTTAAGAGCACTTCTTATTTGAAGAGCACTTTGGAATGCAAAGGTCGAGAGTTCGATGCCCGGTTCGACACCACATAGTGTCCTTTCGCAAGGCACGAATACGTTGCCACTCCATACCCAGGAGAGAAATGGGGACCTGCTAGGATGACGAAAGCCTCTGAGATAGTAACTGCCATATACCCTCACGGTGACCATTATGGTATGAATACTCCCCAGGGATTGGTGCTGGTGCACACGTTGTGTTCGTTAATGAATCAAAATGACCGGGTTTATAAGTATATCTGTAAATTCTTACAGACGATATTTCGTATAGTAGGCACTTTATAAATCCAGATTTGACAGTTATTATCATTATTATTTCTTGACAGTTATTATCATTATTATTTCGTGAATGTGAATAGGGCCTTATTTAAGTCTTCGATTCCCGGTAGAGTACCTTGTTTTCGTGCGATGACCATGGCTTGACACAACAGCTGTACCGATAGTCGTTCTCACAGGACCAGCCAACCCAATACCTCCACATACGATTACAAGGTGACCTATTTTGTGAGATGTCGGTCTTGCTATTCACCACCTCCCATTTAATATGTTAAAAGATAAAGTTGAGGACTGTCCATGCGATTGCAGTGCGGAAGAATTTGTTTTTATGCACGTGGGAAAGGTTGAGTATGTAGTGCATGAGAAATAATGTATACTGTGCCTGAGACTTAAGATTATCCAAATGAAAGGATTTGGCTCAATCTTGTTCAAAGCCACATTCAAAATACAGAAATGAGTGTATGGGACTACAGAGACGGATGACATGAAAATTTGATCCTATAATTTCAGTTGTTTCTCGTCATATTTCGAATTTGAGATTATTTTAACGTCGATTGGTTTTCAATGGACATTATGTTCTTCCAAACTGACATGAAAAGAAGGAGAAAATTCACAAATTATTTCTTATCTTCACCAGAATTCACACTTCTTTTCTAAACGCTGGGGGAGTTAATTTTCGAAAATAGTGTGCTGTTGCATATACTCTTTTATGTGTTCTAGTCAACTTCTTCTGCCAATGTTCCTACTAGCATTAATTTGCCTTTTAACATCATGATTTCGATCGTCAACTACCAATGATAGCCTGCATGTTCACAGGTGACTTTGGCGCCAAAAATACACTCACTGGTTCAATCACCATGATCACAAGCGTAGCTTTTTGTCGTGCTCTATTTCGTACGAATATATGGGTTAAGGTTTGATTGTGGTTTACTTTAGGTTAGGTTTAGGGTAAGAGTTAGTGTTAGGGTTGCAGTTATGGTAGTGATTGGACCAGGTTTAAAGTTAGGAATTCGACTAGTGTTAGGAATTAACACTGTAGCAATGGTAGCTGGTGCATGTTTCGTACAATGGACCGTGGGAATATCCAGCTGCCCTCGGCAATTGCAATCTTTGAAGGATATGTATTTTTGTGTTCACTTCTCAATCTTGCAACCTTTGCTCTCTCAAACCAACCTATAAAGACCAAACAATTCTACCGCTTCTTTAATGACCTGTGGTTGGTCGCAAATATCTGCTACCAGTAACGCATGTTCCATGATATTTTTGGCATAAAGAAAACAGAAAGTTCGATTAAGTTATGAGCCACTTTTTTTCTCAATATTTTGAAAATGATTTGTCTGGATTCATGTTGTTTCTATCTCTTTTACGTATATGCCATTGAAATGGGTTCATTAAAAGCAGAAATGTAAACTTTCTCTAGACATTTTATTCACTAGCACAGTTTCAAAGGTTGATTTTTAAGTAAACAATTTCACAATTTTTGAACCAATAGCAGATCAGTGTAGGTTTTATTCCAATTAAAACAAAAAAAGGAGAATGAAATAAAGATAAATTGGGACGTCCTTGAACCATTTGTCGTCAACACCTTTATGGAGGGCTAACAAAATAATAATCGTGGTCGTCATAGTAACAGCACCAAGCGAGTGAACGAATCTGGAGTGTTTACTCTAAGGCCGCGTTCATGCTTGATTTTGACGGCCAGAATCAGGCATCTGTTACGTGTTTAGTTTAAAACACGCTTGCGTTCATGCTCACTTTTGTAGAATCACCGAAAAACGGCGATCACGAACGCCGATCGTAAACTCACAAAAAGATGCGTTTACAATTGTAAACGCGTTTAAATGGGGTCAACGCACTGACCTCTAGTGGGTCTACGTAGCATGCACAGTGAAGGTCACACAATGCCACACAAGGAGAATTGCCTGGATGAGCCAGAGAAGTAAGCATGAACAGCTACACCGTGGAACTGCGATCACGATGAGCGTTTACGATGAGCGTTTCAGATCGCTCATTCTACCTTCAAAATCAAGCATGAACGCGCCCTAAGATGGGGAAAGTGCAACAAATTTTTTTTGAATAAACGCTCAACCAAAGACAGTCCGGGATATCTATGAATAATGCACATATTTGACGTAGAAAATACACATTTTCCGCTGCGTGATCACAACTGTGGTCATAAATTGACTCCTAAGTAAACATGAAGAGCAGCTGGAGAATGGGTAAATATTGGCTAAAACATGTCACAAAATATAGCCCCGGCTTTTCCAATTTCTTTATCATTTTAATATTTAGTAGCGGTGCATTGATACAGACTCTGTCAGAAATGTCAAACTCTCTGTCAGTTTATTTCTTTATTCATTCATTTTTACACTTCTTTTTTTTTATACTTAGTTGTCACCCTTGCGACATTACCCCTGGATCCGCCACCAGTATGCAACCTATTCATATAGTATTCAGTGAAAGATCAGGGGCATATGCAGAGAGGCGACAGCCTAGTGAAAATGATCAAATTGACTTTTTGGACATTTTTTCACATTTAGTGTGACCCCTTCTCGACTCAACCACTGGATTGCATATCGTATGTCATTCTCAATATTTAGCCGCCCCATTATCTCATAATGAATTCCTTTGTTTCTATGTATGAGGGTGTTTGGACTAAGTAACACATTCACGCACCTGCTAGGAACCCAATAGAGTGGCTACGTGCCCACCCCTCCCCTTCCAACCACCACCACCACCACCACCACCACCACACACCAAAAAGTTCTTTGACATGAGCACGTACTATGTTAACGTTGAAAGTTGAAATTGTATAAATGCACCATGCATGGTTGCCCTGTTTTCATGCTTGTACACCTAGCCAGGTTTCAGTCACTAAAATGGAGCACGTACGTACTACATGGAGGTCATTCATGTCATTTACAGGTGCAGTCAAGAAAGAGTTACAAGCGAGAAAGAAAAATAATCAAACGGGACGGTATGATAGAGGTGGGAGAGGTGGCCGAAAAATGTGTTCCTATAAATCAGTAGGGCAACCGATTTGAGATGAATATTCTTCCTTCACCCCCCCCCCCCGCCCCCCCCCCCCCCACCCCCCCCCCCCCCTACGATCAAAACCGTACCTTCGTGATCTTTAATATCTTTAGCCCCCGTCCCGTCTGGAAAAGGAACATACTTTCCACATTAAAGCAATTAACTTGTCGCTTTTCCCGTTATTACAAAGTCCTGTTCTTACCTCAGACTTGATTGAAATAGTCAATAACGTGAAAAGGTGTATGTTTCCTCAGCTGAAATCAAAACCTGAATTCAGTCTGGTTTCATAAAGATTCAGCTTAAGTTTGCTCTACTTTGTGGGACCCCTGTTTTGTGTTAGGATCAAAGTGTCATGTTAACGCGGTAATGTATGCCATGCCTTGTTAGACCCTACACCCCATAGTTTTCTCGGAATGCCCACATGTTTTGGCTTTGCCACAAACACCACCAGTAGCAGCGAAAAAGAACATGAACTGAACTTCATTTTTGTCTCCCAGTACATACACGAATGTCAAAGATGTATGGTTAGAATTAGTGTTTGGTATTTTGTTTCATGTGAGGTAAAAAGTAAGGGATAGGTCCAGGGTTGGAGTTTGGATTTTGTTCTCGGTGTTGCCACCAACACACGTGCGTAGGACTTTTTGTTTGGGGTGGGGAGTTGGGGGAGGGGCGCGCTATGGTTGACTATCCATGATATCCACGATTATTTTACAAACAAACAGACAAACCAATAAACTAACCAACAAACAAACAAACCATAAACAATGTTTTAAAGCGATGTCGTATCCAGCATCGGGACAGGGCAAGGCACCACTCCCCTCCTCCCACAAATATGATATTCCTTGCGTGTAGTCAACATGTATGAATTATTTCATGATATTTATGAACTATCGATTTGCTTATTGTTGTTTCAAAAGTAGCAAATTTTCAAGATTTGTATTCATTAAATCTGTCAGAAACTTAACGTAGTAGTCAAACATTGGCTTTGATGATTTTTGTCGTTCTTTGTTTATATTCGACCGCTCCTAATGACACTTCTGTAACGGAAAATAAAATATAGGAAGAGGAAACAACCTGATAATCGGAGATTAACCTGCTGTAAAAACAATCGTTTCCTTAAAATAGTTTGTTGTGTCCCTTTGCTCCTTTAATCATGCTGATCATTGTACTTAGCGGCGGACTCAAAGATGAATATTTTATAGAAGAGACAGAATCCAAATGGGAACTACGTCATTACGCTTTCATCTTGAATAGATTTGTAGTCGAAAAGCGCGGCTGGTATTAATTTGTGTAATATTTGTGGTCTGTTTAGCTTATAACGACGCTATTTGGAGGGTATTTACCAAAAATAAGGGACGAAAGTGGATAAAACTAGACATCCGCATTTGTTAATTATACAGGACGTAAATAGGCTCCTCTCTCAGTTTAGGCACAAGTGGCCCTAGTCAGATTTTTCTCGGGAATAGCCACCCCCCCCCCCCCCCACACACACACACACACACACGCACACACACTTGTCATGTCTGTGTGCGCTCATGATATTGCTCCAGGTCTAAATTATTTTCTTATTATATTTTGGGGGATGGCAGGGAGTGCCTTCCTTTTAAACATGTTTACTCATCTGTTTTAAAGATTATTTTACCTAGCCTATTATGCACAATCCCACGAGTCCTAGGCTAAGCACAAATGAGAGGCAGTCTTTATTAAAGTGTTTAAAATTTAACAAAATGAAGTCCTGAATAAACCTCTGATTATTGAAAATAATATCGCTCATTAGTAGTTGAAGATGATGATAACAATATAAAGCTTCATTTTCGTTTTACAAGTAATTTTGATGATTCTCTCTTCATCTCGTTCAGAGAGTATCATTATCTACCTGTTGTGTTAACACCCATTGCGGATCACTCCTGTCATGTAGTTAATGATCCCTTCTGTGGCAAAAAATAACAAATAATTCCAAGATCTTTTATTGTAAGGATGATGATGTATGTTATGATCATTAATTTTATCAAGCAGCTGTGCCCATTGGCGGTATGGTGGAATGATAAACCTATGTAAGCTATACACTCTGCTTGGAATTGGAGTTGAATTCACTACAAAATATAGTGGACTCCACTCTAAAGAAGTGGATGAATCACTCTTTTGGAGTAGAATGCTTCTACTTCGAAGTGCTCGCAAAGACGGATGCCCATATCTATAAATTCGGAGAGTATTATATATACAAAATACACGGCTATTTACAAAAGATTTCTTTTTTCCTCTTTTTTTTTTCGAGGAGGGGGGCTATTTCCAGTTTTTGTTGATCTTTTATGAAATAAGGACATGCTTTATTTTTAATATCAATATAATCCATGATCCCAAAATTTGTTTCACTCCTATTTCTAATTGTAGGCTAATAACAGATACCTGTATACGTAGTTACAGGTTTATTCAACGCCAATTTTAATTGTAGATCCTACATGATGAGAAATACATTCATGCGTCTTATATAGAGGTTCTTATCACTGCTCAAAATTAGCAATTTCCATTTATTATTTATAATATCCGGAGGCACATTGGGAGATAGATTAAGAAGTAATGTCATTGCCAGTCGATAAAATTATATCCCAGTAATTCCAGAAGGGTGTGAAAAATAGCGGGGTGACAACACATACTAAGAGTGAGGGATATTTAGATATCTCTTCCCGGTTCATCCAAAATGCAATCGGCAAAATTATGCTAGCCTGTAGAAAAAAAAAATTGTTTTGCAAATATACCTAAAAAGATAAAAGTAGAGTTAAATTGCTAACAAAGTAACATTTTTTAAAATTAATAATGGTACATCATGTATATTCTCCGATGTATTGTAGAAGCTTGAAGCAAAATCTCTCAGCGAAAAGAGTGAAATGCACTATTTGTTTTATTTCTCCGAAATGTCAATATTTCGAGGCAAATCCTGATAGTATGTTACAATCTAGAGTAGATTTATTATGTAGAGAAGCACATCATAATATACACCAATATTCCGCACAAGTAGAGCTTGTTCTGCAATCTCCTCTTCCTCCTCTTCCTCCTCCTCCTTCTCCTCTTCCTCCTCTTCCTTCTCTTCCTCATCTTCCTTCTCTTCCTCCTCTTCATTCTCCTCTTCCTCCTCTTCCTTCTCTTTCTCCTATTCCTCCTCCTCTTTAAAAAAACCTTCTTCTTCGTCTTCTTCGTCTTTTTCTTCTTCTTCTCCCCCTGCTTCTTAAACTCCTTCTCCTTGTGTCTTTCTTCTTCTCTGTCACTTTATTGTCCTCTTCCTCCTCCTTCTCCCTTGGAGAAGTATACTGTGGGTAGAAAATTAACCAAGAAGCCAACTCCAAAAAAAAAATCGTAGACAAATCTTGTTGTTTGTTGCGTATTATATACAATTTATCGGATGAAAAATGCAACCCTGATTTTAGAGATAAATACACTTTTCTCTTTGTCTTCTCTTTTCTCTCTCTCTCTCTCTCTCTCTCTGTTTTCAAGATTCCACCAAAGGAAAATGTAAGATTTAACTACTAGAAGAGTGTAGTTCATAAATTCCATATTATGCTTAGGTTTATCGCCTGTGGATTTTTTTTGTTAACAAGGCAGAGTGTTGAAAATGGGTCAGGGGCCACATTTCTCGCATCATTTTGGAAACAGGTAAAGTGATCGCTGTATGCTCCAGTAAGAAGTGGAGTAGGGAAAGTATATCCTTTGCTGACGGCAGTCGACCTTTGTGTGAAAGGATCTACTTAAAATGTTCCAATCTTATAGATCGACGGAGATTTATAGGAACATACGTTAAAGGAAATATATATCGGAATGTTATTTTAGATGTAATAGGAATACAATAACAGCTTGTTAAGTCACATTGGGCTTGTAACACGATCGCAGAGACTTTCGAGAAAATCAAGCTTAGGTAATTCCAGTAGCCTTTCGCATCACCCTGTCCTGAAATGAATGTGTGATCATGCTTTGCGATATAATTATCGTTAACCAAGGATTGTTGCCACTTAAAGCTTATCAACACTAGTGTGGCTAGGAGGGATTAGACCACACAGCGAGGTCACTGACAGGTGGCTATCTCATCAACTCAGCTCTCAATTAACATAAGAAAAGAGGATCATGGGGGACCAACAGGCACCGATTGGGGAAGTTTTCTATATAGAGGGAGCAAGTAGCTACAAGTAGGACAGTGAAGAAGAACAGTACAGTAGAAGAATGGGAATCGTACTGAAATCTATTGCATTGCACTTCAACGCAGAAAATGGGTATGCATGAGGTAGTGTGTTTCCAGTAGTGGGGTTTGCGGGCGCGTCGGAAATAGGATGAAAAGCGACATGAATTAGCCATTGAATGAGGGGGAGGGTAAGGGGGGCTTGTATCACCCTCTTTTAAAAATTCACTTCCCCTATCTCTTATCCCCTATCTCTTATCCTCCCTCTGTCTCTCTATTTTTTCCTCTCTCTCCCTCTCTCTCTCTCTCTCTTTTTTCTTCCACTGTTCTAATTGATTGAGTGTGGTGTCATCTCCTATGCTCCCGGAGCTGAACCACCAAAGATCCTCAAATTAAGATTCGTGTAGCATAGTACGAAATGAGTTCTCAAACGTTTAAGCTGAACGAAATATTACAGGGGCTCGATAAAAGGTATGACCATCGGATATAGGTGCTAACGTGACAATTAAGTAATGTCAAGAGCTAGACTATTAATTCATAATTCCATGTGCGTGAGAACATCTTTGAAGAGTTCACACGTATAATACATCTTTATTTTAAACTATTTACTGGGAAATCTTTTATCCAAGGTACTTGCTAGTGTAATCCTCACCATGTCCTGGTTGATAGTCGATTTACTTTCTAGGAACACCCCTGGGAAACCCGTGAAAGCAAATTCCTTTCGTCTGGAGACGATTTTAAAGATTGCATGGCAGAAAGTGGCCGGAAATCTCCCGCCAAAATCCATGTGAGGATTGGATGCAAGGAGACCCCGGGAAGGATGCATGCATCCAGAGGCTAATAGTCTCAGGGGGTCCCTGTTTTTCAAAGCCCGGAGGATGGAGAAGCTTTAGGATGATGATAAATGTTTCTGGCACGATTTATTGATGCTCTGCATGTTTGTGTGTGCGATGGAATGCGCGAGCGATCCAGGCTATACCAAAATAAACATGTATTATCATTCGCCGCCGCATTCGAATGCACGTACATTAACATGGTTATCATTGCAGACAGATGAATTATAATTGATGCAATTAGTTTAACTTGACGTTCTTTTGTCCACCTCTGAATAGAATGTGAGGGCACTTATATAGACGATTTAAATACGATCGAGACTCGTTCAGATATAGGGTCGTAAACTGCGGGGTTATTTTTTAAATCAGTTTTTTTTACAATGAAGACTGTACTGCGCATATTGTACACTTCAGTATCTTATAACAATATAGATGAATGAACACTCTTTTAGGACCTCTTCGCACAGTTACCATTCATTATACACGTTATATATTTTTAAAAAAACGCCGCAGTTTATACCGCTTTATATCTTATCGAGCCTTAACTACTATTGTTGAATTCCCTCACTTCTTTGTTTAATTATAATAATAATAACAATATTGGATTCTTGTATAGAACTCGACTAAGATGATTAATCCCCAAGATTTCGAAAAAAGCTTTAAAAAAACGAGACTCATCGGCTTAGCCAGTATAATTTAGAGCCAGTGTACGCCCACTTTGAGTAACCCTGGAAAAATCTACACTTGCCATTGTATGATGAAAATGCAAAAATGTCATGTAATAAGCAACGCATGTTTATGTCCTTGCACATTATTTTCTGAAATCATACGCCACTGTTCACCCAATATTATGTCTGCTTGGACAAGCCCATTTCCCACAAGTTTATGTCAACACATGCACGACATCAGCTTTCATACCTGTGACCTTTCAAAAATTGAAAAGGGAAAGAGAGCATACATGCGTTTGTTTTCAGTTAAGTAACATTGTGTCCCGCCGGTATGCCATAAAGGGATGACTGTACACCATGTTCAAGGCGACCCGCTATCAATATAGATGGAAATGTACTGTTTTTATATAAACTGAGCGAAGCAAAATCAAGCGCCATTACTTAATATTTCGGTCTCCATCCATGCAATTTAGGTCTCCCTTTTATTCATTAAGTCAATTTAACATCAACATTTATGTGATCCTCGAACGGACATTAGGCGGACAATATATTATTCCGGGAACATGATTTATTTATGACAACGGAAATGTAATTCACTTTACCGTCGTCGCTATCATAACAGTTGCCCATTCATAAATTGTGGGTCTTAATATAGTAGCCGGGATGTTTTTCGACTTATTGATAGGAGTAACAGCATTTAATGAAAGATCTTGTTGGGTTATTTTTACATCCTCAGTATTTCAAAAGGCTTGGTCGTAGGCACTATACAGATCAAGTTTGGTTTGTTGGGATCATTATTAGCGTCCAAAATACATATTCAAGAATGAATAAAAGAGTAAAGACTATAGGTTTGATAAAAATCGTTAATAATGATAATGATAATGACAGTATGGCATAAAAATTAATGTATAACATTATACCGCAAACATAAGTTCGCTGCAAGAAAGAGAAAGGAAATCAGATTGTGTATAAAACAGTTTGTTCAAGGTGATCAGGACATCTACATGTAATATAAGATAATAAAAACATACTTATGTTCATGATAATGACTATTTCATGACTTTCACTTTTCATTCAATGCGTAATTAGAAGTGTCACAGCATTAAGGAAATGAAATCTGATCATGTTAATTGTTCGGTTATAAGCCTCGGCAAACTTTCTTTTAATACAGTCAAGTAGCTCGCCAACAAATAATATACACAGTAAACGTATATACATGTAGAAAACAAAACCTTATTCATATTTCGACAAGCCAATAATTATTCACCTAATTCTATTACCTCGTCAGTCAAATGAAGGAGAACAAAATTTAGCATAATTATGTATACTATTGTGAGTAGCCCGCTATTTCGGTCAACTACGATACGTAAAAGAAAATCGACGACGTCTTAGGAATTGATTTTTGGGGGGCCTCGCCAATGCTGTAATGTCTTTTAACCCTCAAACATCCATCCGGCCCCGATGTAGATGTAATGCAGCATGATACCCCAGTCCCATCAACCAAGCCGACAGCAGGCTGACAACAGACCGAATAAAATATTACATTACCCCAACAAGCCAAACTTCGATCGGATTGGAGTAGGTTTGGTGGTGTAACCAGGTCCATGGTTTAACTGAGGTTTACGATTTATCCTTGAGAGGTTTTTCTTGGAGCTATTTCTGGAAGATTTCCAGAGAAAGGCTAATCAACCGAAACAATGGGATGACAAATTCTGTTTGCAGTGGAAGGGCTTAAAAGGCTGATGACCTATTTTCGTTGATATTTGGAAAACCCGATAATAGAATCGTAGATTTTACGTTTGTATTTCGTTTGTATTTGTTTATCTTTTATTCAGTTTGCTAAACTAGCAAATTGGCGAGATGATTTATAAGTTTGGCAACGGATGTGATATTGGCAACTAGCATGCTGGAACATCCTTGTAAACTATTGGCATATTTGCGTCACCCTAAACATCATTCGTGAATAGCAAACTTTAACACCTTCAAACATGTTAAATATTGTGACTATTTTATCTTTTGATCATATTTGTATTTTGCTCACCCGATCGACAGAATTCAGGGGCGTCGCCCCATGCAGTACACTAACTGCCACCCCTTTTAAATGTTCGTATTCTCTCTTTCTCCCCCTCTCTCTCTATATCTATCTCTCTATCTCTATCCCTATCTATCTCTCTCAGTCTATATCTTTCTATCTCTCTATCTCTATCCCTGTCTATCTCTCTCAGTCTATCTTTCTCCTTCTCTTATCCTCTCGCCCTCTCTCTCTCTCTCTCTCTCTCTCTCACTCTCTTTCTCGTCGACCTTTTGTTTTAATCATGCTTCTCTTCGAGGCTACATACCCTGTATAAATACAATTACCTTTGAATGTTCAGCTAACAAGCGTGCAGAGCTGATAAATACAACTCTCACTTTCCTCCTCTCCATGTTCATGTTCTTGCTATGAATAATCCCACCCTATGGACAAGATTTACTGAACGGAAACCTTCAGGTTCATCTTGTTCTCCTTCTAAAAACTTCATTGGCGGATCCAGGAATCGCTGGCTGGAGGGGGAGGCAAGAGGCCAAAAAGGGGTACATTTTCGTTATGTACCTAAAATCTACTTAAGATAACCCAGATTGGGGTTTGCTGGAAGGGGCAAGTACCTCCACGCGTCCCCCTCTTTATACGCCATCAGTCTTTTTAACGTCCCTGGAAAAGAGCCTCTGAATTCACTGCAAGATTTGGGCACCAGATTTGCCCGTACTTTATAGAAGCATCCTTCCTTTATATTCCTTAGCCGCCGGTTTCATAATCTAGTTAAGGGTGTTTGCTGTAATCCTCATGTGTACTGAAATTATATCAGTCGTTTTTATGGACACAATCCGTTATGCCCTCGCTCGATGTTCTACTAAAGTATACTAAATTTTACATTTCATTTATTGAATCTGTGCTGCTTTAAAACCCTATCTTTTTACCGTCTGATACAGATTTTCAGTTTGAACACCCTTCACATTACAATCTTTACATTACTTTCATCGAGTTTCAAACCATTCTTTACAGTAGCCCTACATTACAGTTCTCTGATAGGATTAACAAATAGCCACCAAGCTCCTTACGTGATTTGGCACAACAAATTTTTAGAAAGAATTGAAAGGTAATTTGTCGCATTTTCGATAGATTTTAATGTACTATCATGCAGAAGAAGAACAACAATTTTTAAATTCATCATGTAGTTTTATTTTGGTATTGTCATTGTTTTCCTATAGATGAATAATATTGTATCATGCACTAATGTCATTTCTCTCTTATGGTGTGAAACTGCGTCGCACTTATTCAGAAGTACAGAGCCCAGTTATGATATAAAGCAGTGGCTAAAAATCAGGTTAGAGTATTCTGTGATACACTAACCCAAAGTTGATAAAGCACAAATAGCTAAAATAACACCATTAGGACATTTAAATGTTTACAGAGTAAAATTCAATATCTTTGCAAATAAATGTAAATGTTGACTCTTAAAGATGGCTGCTATTAATAGGGCGTTTGTACAATGCTAAGTAAATATATTTGAGGGTAAATATTCCATAGTTCATTGATTGTGTAGTTCGACTTTGCTTCAGATTAAAGTCACGTTTGGGAAGGATAAAAGCAACAGTATAAATATGATCAACCCCCATTTGGTAATATTATTTACAGAGTATATATATTACCGTGTGTAAATACGTGTGATATGTGCCACACACACACACACACACACACACACACACGCACACACACATCCTCTCTCTCTCTCTCTCTCTCTCTCTCTCATCCCTCTCCCTCCCCCTCTCTCTCTCTCTATATATATATTTCTATCTATCTCCTGTAATGATGACAACAATAATAACAACATGATAATAGTAATAGGAGGCCTAATGATAATAATGATAATGATAATAACAACAACAACAATAGTATAATAAGAATACTAATCATTTATATTTTAAAAGATAATAATAATGATAACAATAATGAGAAAAAAAATAACACTACCTCTCTGTATCTTTCATTAAAAAAACATATAAGTACATGTTTCAAAATAAGGAAAATATGCTGGTTTTACCGAGATAGTTAAAATCAAGGAAACTTTTATACCTGTGTTATGACTCAGTAGATACACGTATTGTATCCCATGAAAACAACACATAATTTTCACTAACCTGTGTCGCATAGCAAGGGAAAAGCATAAATCATCTTGCTTATGATAGCTCATATTGGAGATAATACCCCTCGTATCAGCTGGAGAGGAATCTAATTTAATATCAAGAAGGTGTTTTTATTACCCAACTCGTTCTGGAAAAACAGAAGGCCCGCAAGCGAGTGAGAGAGGTACCGCCTGGCGCCCGCCGGCCCCCAGCCCGCTATATACCATGGCACGCTTAGGCGCCACAAGCATCTCATACCATCAACTTATCTACTTAGCTGTTGGGAATAGGTATTACTCTAATCAATATATAGCTTCTATCTAACTAACATTCCTGTACCTAGATGTAATTCATGGAAACCGTATTGGCATGTCTATATGAGCGTACGACATACTGTATGATTAATGTGACTGTGTTTACCATATTGTCAGTCATATAGTTTGTTATTTCATGTACAAACGAAAATATAAGGGAGTGTGTATCTCTTTTTCTAAGCTTTTCTTTTTCCTTCAAGCATCATTTATTTGGTATGTGTCAGCATTGTACCTCGCAAAAAAAAAAAACCATGCTGGAATTCTTCAATAATAATGAAATTTGTAAAAAAAAAACCTTCCCCAGGTGTCAGTAGTAATAAACGAGTATATAACAAACCAATCTGACCAATTGCATACGAAAGCAAAATTACATGATGCAATGTAGCACCATAAAACAGATAACATGTAGGTGAGGGGCAAGGTTTGTACTTTTTTTTAATTACAGGGTAATGATTATAAAGCTAATTAGATAACGATTAAACACACTTATTACAGAATGATTGAAAATAATATGAGAACAACATCAAAAAATATATCCTTTCTGAGAAATGTAATTTGTAGGACCTTACAGAACATTTCTGTTTTGTTAACAAGGACAAATTCGGAACCCACAAATTGCTACATGGCAATGGCTTTTCAAATAAATGACACGACCTTTATCAATTGGCAACTGCGATTTATTACCAGCTGCATGGCTGAATACTCGCATTCTTTGTGAGTGCACTGTACTTTATCTGACCTTCAAAAAAATGTTATGATTCTCAGCATGAGATATAGATGCATTGTTATTTTTTTCATAGGACATGAATGCCACACCCCAAAATTACGAGCTCCAATAGTAATAATGGGCGGAGGCACACCGACATTCTCTTTGTGTGCCTGCAGTCTTGTATACTTTCCACCCCTTATAAAGCTCACCGTAATATTAATTATTTCTTTGCCAAGTCAGGATATTAAATTGTCCTAAAGCGACAGGGCTGATTTCTCAATTCTTTCTTTATGAAACGAGACTCAAAAAAGCCGCCAGTAAGGTTTTAATGATACTTTATCCGCCAACGTGAGAGAGCTATGCTACATGCAGGCTCCTGCATGACACAGTCATTTTAGTGGCTCTGTAAATAATATCAAAATAAATAAGCAAATCTTGTTACAAACGACTATGGTATGTTTACGTGTCATGATGATGGGCACCAATGTAGGTATTCATCGTAAGATTGAATACAATATCATAATTTTGCAGGAATCATATACATGACAGGATGACAGAATAAAGCTCAATGAAGTATACACGCCCTGTTTGTAAATCACTGAATCACCCCCCCCCCCCTCCTCAACCTACCCGCATACCGAGCAATCATGACAATATAGGCATATTATATAGTGCTAAAGTTTTAATTGACTTACGTTACAGAGGTGTGATATATAGTGCCAAATTGTGAAAAGGGTTCAAGAATCGTAAACCACCTATGTCTCTGTTCTATTTGGACAAAATGAATGTAGCGCCAAATGTTTAATCTTGGTATGTATACTATAACAGCATTATGTCAATCGTAAGAATCCACCAAAACGCCGCCAGGCATTCAAAAATGTTTATACTTTCAATAAATTGCATTAATCATTGGTTACTGTAAAAGTCAAATCCTTCTTTAATCTTTAATGATTCCATTATGGAATTTCAAAGACACAGATAATAATCATGTAAGCCCTTCTGGAAATAACATGCTATTCCCTGAAAATATATTTTTAGAGATACAATCATCACTTATTGTGACAGTATTTGATTTGATTAGTTTCTTATCGGTTTATAATTTGATTATGGTAATTTCGTGTTGACGAACACTTGAAATTAGCACACTTTAAGACATTACTGGTTGAAGTTTTCGCTATGTTGTGTGAACGAAATAAGCGAGCAGTTTCATTGATTGTATTTAGTATAGCAACAGCAATACTCTGTGTAAAATCTCAAAAGATAACTGTGTAGATGAACTTAAGTAAGATAATTGATCATGCTGACAAAATCTTTAAAAATATAATTACAAATTCACCAAACAGCGTGATCAAACAATAGAACAGACCATCACACTGTCAAATGTAGGATAAGTCAACAGCAAACCAAGAGAGGAAGAGAGAAACAGGAAATACTGAAATATTATTGATAGTGTTGAAAGGCGAAACAACTGGACCGGAGAGATTAAGAGGAGGGTTATCTAAT
Source organism: Strongylocentrotus droebachiensis (assembly GCA_035222895.1). NCBI lineage: Eukaryota > Metazoa > Echinodermata > Echinoidea > Camarodonta > Strongylocentrotidae > Strongylocentrotus > Strongylocentrotus droebachiensis. Next base: position 59,146 of record JAVYIG010007925.1, read on the forward strand.
TCGATGTGATCGTTATACAACAGTTGTTCTTCCTTCCCGGTGATAGACCGACCGAGATGCCATCCCGTAAAAATGTCAGCTATTTTCTCCATCTCCTATAAAATAATGATGCAGGGTACGGGAGAGGACCGGCGGGAGACCGTGGAAGCCTGACCCCCAAACCGATGTTGCTATCTTTGATTGTCTGTTTGTTTGTTTGTTTGTTTGTTTGTTTGTTTGTTTGTTTGTTTGTTTGTTTGTTTGTTTGTTTGTGGGGTTGTCAGGTCATCCAGGGTGTTCATTTATCTTTTAAGGTACCGGTTAACCTTTTCCATTGAAGCTTTTTCCTTGTTGTGCGTCACGATGATAATAATGATGATCACGGGTGATAATTAAATATATTATATCATGAGCATCCTTATCAGCATGGATGGGCAATGATGGGTATAAAGAAGAGCAAGAGTCTATAGAATCAAAATTGAGAATAGTAGGTAGAAAAAGGGATACTTTGAGAAAAGAAAATACCTGCAGACCTGTTTGACACAACTAAAAAATTGTAAAAAGTAGAAGGGCAGAGGAAATTATGTCAGCGTTTGATAGATGTATTCAATGGGATAGCTCACTTTTTCTAATCTTTCCTGTACTGTATATTAGAAGCATACTTTACGCATTGGCGCAGCTCCTGAAATGATTTTTGCTCAATACTTAATTTGCTGTAGTGTTCCGTAATAATGGAGCTTAATTTGATTCCATTTAATTATGTGACATAGCTTGTAAGTGAGTATTAAGACCGCATTACATTTTCTGTCACCGACATTTTGCCCTTATTCCCTCCCCCCCCCCCCTCCCCCATTCTTTATCTGTCTCTCTCTTTCTCTCTCTCTCTCTCTCTCTCTCTCTCTCTCTCTCCTTCTCTCTCTTCATTTCTTCTATACATTTCTCTCCTTCTTCTCTCATTCTCTTCTTATTTCATTGTCTCTCTTTCTGCCGTACATCATTCATTACCTCAAGGTCAATCTTTTTTAAACCGAAAAACACTCAATTTAAACTGCATAGCTTCCCGCCATAATTGCAATCGGTATACCGTCTTCTTTTTAATTGAATAAACACTAAGTTTAATTGTGACCGCCATATCCAATTTTAAAATTTGATCGATCGTGAAGTACGAAATAAGTACAATGTAGTTAACAGTATACAGATTATACACAAATTAAGAGTTGTACTCGAAACCATGCAACCAACAGTCGCTTGTTATTTTAATTCTGACTATGCGCTTATAGATGTTACGTGTATAATTCAAGATGCTCAACAACATCCGTCTATAAGCAAAACAAAGATAACAAAAATCTAAGAGACCAAGCATGTCTAATGTTTTAGCATAAAGAATGAGAGCTAGAATTTTAAAATAACACTGTCTATTTGTGTTACTGTACTTATTTTCCATCTGCTGCTTAATCAATCAGTGGCAAATGTATAAAATGTGCATTCAAACGTTGAAAGCACATTCTATACATTTGCCATTGTTTTACCTTACTTTACATAATCAAATAAAGACACGTACAAAATAAAAGTTACTTGAATATCATAACGTTGCCATGGTTATTATTCTTATGATGGAAGTTTGCATTAAAAAGGAAAAAGAAAAAAGTTACAGTATAAAATAAGATTTTTGTTGTTGTAATTTCTTTATTAATTTAATCATGGTTAAATACATTCGTTTGCCGCAATCAATGTGGAGGAGAATCTTCTGCAAATATTAATGTTTATCTGAGTCCATGGTCATGAAGAAAGATTTTGAGAGAAACTGACTTTAAGGAAAATCTAACCTTTGTAATAGTCCTAAGTTCATTTAAATGAAGGCAGAAAAAATATAAACAGAAGGACGAAAGTTTTGAAATAAATAAGACCAATGCTTAGAAAGTTGTTTGAAATATGAGGTCACCACAGCTATGCGAATCTCAAATTGGCAATATTGCCAGTGGATTGTAACGGATAACTCCCCCGTTTGTCGTGTACATAAATATAATTCTGTAATTTATGTGGTTCTAAATCATTTATCATAGGGTTTATTGGTTATTATTGAATCAACAATACATGAACAAACGGAACGTGGTAAAATTACACTTACAGAAAACCCTTCTTAAAATTTTACATACAGGTGCATTGTTAGCCCGCGATCAACTTCCTTTCCTGAGCTTTCCTTACACCTCTTTCAACTAAACGGTTTCTACCAAACCATTCAACTGATACCATGTTTAATATGTATAGTCTTTGAAGCCTTTCTAATGTTTTAGGAGCCCAAAATATGTTGATGGCATATTTTACCTTCAATTGTATAATAAAGTGAAAGAGAATAACATTTAACACTGACTTTTGTAAGGAGTTTCGGAATAACTATTTTTGAAGACGAATTTTGATGAAAGAATACAAAGTTTAGGTTTTCTGCATGCAACACAAAACTCAAGTTTTTTATTCTTTCATCATTATTCGCCTTTTAACACATTTTGTTTTGAAAATCCTTTTTCACATCTTTACACAATTTGAGTGAAATTTTGTCATCCTTTTTATTATTGCGAATTTGGAGCTCCCAACACTTTAGAGGGGCTTTAACATTCAGTTTAAGTTTCATTCGATCTTTTTTCCTGTTATCATGACAAGTTTGAGATTACCTTTAAATCAATTCTCCTTTCTCGGTATGGAGGAAGTATCTTCTAATAAAGAACACGAAGAATATTGAGATGCACACATTTCGGAACGCTTTTCTTCCACCCGTGCGTGCTAACTCTCTACGACGCGTTTCGCCAATCTTGCACGCTTGAACGAGCAATATCAGCTACGAGAGTGGCTTGGTGGGGCTCAGCGAATAGATTTGGGGTAGTCTTTAAATGCAGACACTCTTTTGATAGGGGCAGTATAAACAGGTAGGATTTGAATTGGCAAATGCTCCCCAAAACGCTTCCATGACGGTATTGTTTATAAAACTGTGTACAGCAGAGCATGTTCACAATATACCTCCCCGCAACTGAATATAAAGACTTCAGGTTAACGTAATGGGCTTTGCGTATGTAGACTATCTTGGGATTGGGCGTTGAAAAGGTATGTGCAATAATAATTATACAGAAATCCTTTTAATCGGTACCGTCGATGTGGATGTTACACGATTAAGTACGAAGAAGTGACTTTTAGAATTATAATCATGATAATGGTATATTCTTATATAGCTCTCATGTTCGTTGTGTTCAGATGCTCCTGGTACTTTGTTTTAAACATCATAATTATTTATGTCATCGGGTGGTATCGCTATAAACTTGACATGACATAAAGTTTTGATAGGCAAAAGAAGATAGTTGTAAAAAAAAAGTGAAATGACATAAAATGAAGTGTACTTGGATAAATGCTGATGATGTATATTGGTCTTTTACTTCCAATATTTCGGGATCTTATTTTAATTGGAGATAAAGAATCATCTTTTTGTTCCTTCCTTTCGACACAAATATTCGTTGCATATCAACAATGTTGATACTTATCTGAATTTAAAGCTAATCCCACTGTGCAAATAACGCCTCAAACAACCACAGTGTTGCAAAAGTATCTTAAATCAGATTATTAAGATCAAACCATCAAAGCAATATTTTGTTTCAACATAAATTGAATCCTGAGCCGTATTATCAAGATTATATACTTGGACGTAATGTTGCTGACCGATTAGGAAAGTACATCGCACTTATCTTCTTGACCCATCTCAGCTGTTAGAAAGTCCGTAAACCGATTGTTCCTATTCCCCCCGAGGGATACGATTGGATTATACTTCATCACATTCAGTGGTATACTCGTGCTCTTAGGTGTAAAAGACTGAGAATGAGAGATAAAGATTTGAGTACAAGCGGAAGATGGTGTATGCCCCTCTACCCCCCCCCCCCCATTTTAGCCCCGGGAGTACTTCTTGCAATGGGTCTATTGTGCCCGGGGCTGCCAAAATATATTGCGCATCCCCCCCCCCCCCCCACTATATTGGATGTGCCACCATAACAGTGTGAATCCTGTGAGAAGATCTAACTGTTTCGAAATCCCTACTTAGGCATACCATTTTTTTCTCAAATTGTTATGAAAGTGCTCCACAATCTGTATTACTTGCCTGTTCCTTTAAAGTATTAGATTTATCGTATTATTACCAACGCTCCTTCTCTCCCCATTCCTTTTCTTCTCTACAAGTCACTCTTTTTTTCTTTTTCTTTGTTATTGTTGTATCTAAGTTGAGGGCTGCGGGTACATCAAGCTACTTTGCTTATTTCTGTAGCCCTCCTGCATCTAATGTATGTTTTATAATTATGCATTCAGAATATTTGTTTAATTTCGTTTATTATCTGTATAAATTTATATACACTTAAAATATTGTATCAAACCATATTATGTTCATGAAAATGTATGATGAAAAAAAGAAAAAAGATGCAGAAACCAATAAATCAAATCTAATCAAATTAAATAAGAGCGTCAAAGTTGTGTGCAAGGTCATAGCCTTTTGAAAAATACAACTAATGTATTTATTTGAGCAAGGCCCTAAAACTTGAAAGCAGATCAATAGCTGCTCGATTATTTTCTTCAGCGGCAATTATTCCAAAAATTAAGTACATCAAAGGCGGGTTCAGGATCACTAGAGGCTGGGGGGGGGGGGGGGTGCGTATTGGAAATATTTATACCTTTAATCCAAAGAAATCAATGGGAAGCTTAGCGTAGCCGAGAGAGGGGCTTGCAGGCATTTTTTTCAGTGACTGAGAGGATGATGGCGGCCGATTTGTTCCGTTCTCAGATCAACTCATGTATTAATTACGCCTTGACATTTCAAGGTGAAGTGCTAAGCATATATAAATTCAACGATTTCACCACCAACCTCTTCAATCGCCTTAGTCCATTAAAGAACTGTCACACCGCTGACCGACATGCATCTGTGAAGAGCGGATCCTAACGCGTGAGGCGAACAACTGACGCGCGTTCGTTAGCAGTCACGCGGTGCGATTCCTCGCTGGGCCATCGAGGGTTAGATGTTCGAATAAGATGTTTGATAATTAGCTAATTGATTCAATTTGGGGCTTGTTAACCGGACAGTGAGTTTTCTAGGAGTCAATGTCCAACTGTAGAGACCGGATAGTGAAGTAGTAACTTCCGAGTGTATAAATTGGAAGTACAGTGCCAGGTTTTTTTAATTATTTGATAAGTCAGGGTGAGATTTAAAATATATATTGTACAGGCCGAGTAAAAAAAAAAAACGCCGCGATTTTTAATACATGTAAATGAAAGGCAACTGCCGCGACAAAAGTCCTGCGGGTATTTACTTAGCACTGTGTTAAAGATGTGAAGCGAAAAGAAGAAGAAGAAGAAAAAGCCCCGCTGCGGTTCCCTGAGCTCAGGTCTTAAAGGTACTGTGTCCCATTTGCAGGTCAACAAAATGAAAACGTTAAATTCCAACGGTATTTAAAAGATAATACCAATTTAGAACTTCCCTAAAAATGAAGGGGGCTTGAAAATGTCTTTAAGTGGGAAAATAACGACTATTGGTTGTCGAATCGACTTAAGAGCTATAGAGCCAGTAAGTAATAGTCTGATTTTCAGACCATTATACCGAATGGTCGTACGTTTTATGCTGCGCAAAGATTCAATCAGTTTAATTTTGGCCATTACAAGAAGGTGGTTATTGATGTAGACAAATGCTCATGTACCCTTTACAGTTCATGTTATGTATGTTATTACCAAAGAAGAAAAAAAGCCAATCAGTCAATCAGTCACTAAATAGTGATCATAATTGTATTAATCATCTTCATGGTTATAATAATTATTGTCTGTGACATAAATTGATACAATGACGCATATATCCATGGCTCGAATCACATCTTACCTATCCCACTATTCCTTATATTTTATTTTTCAGGATGTTTACGTTGTTTTCACATTATCAGACAACTTGATGTCGAGAGAATTATTATGTCCCTCTCTATCCTGCTTGTGAATTGGACGTGTAGCCAAGCTGTGCCTATGGTGTTGAATACGATTGGCATCGATCTGACATGCATAAATAGCTGGTTTTAGCTGGAGGGGTTGAGGCCCCCTTCTGCCTTTTTCATATTTTGGTCAGCATATGTGAATCTACATTGCCTGATCTGACCTGAATCGACAAGGCGGTGAAGGAATTTGAAGGAAAGAGTTATCGCGGTACTTGAGATGTGGAGCAATTCATTAATTCAATTATAGTGTGGTTTTATATGAGTATTGCATGATTATTTACAACAACAAAGAGACTACACCCCTCACCTGTAACTTGTAAGTAACGTTTTCTCTTCTTCTCCAATCCCTTGCTCTCTCTCTCTCTCTCTCTCTCTCTCTCTCTCTCTCCCTCTGTTTTTCTCTTCTACATCAACTTACACCATTCCCTCTTTCACTTTCTATCACGCTCTCTCTCTCTCTCTCTCTCTCTCTCTCTAACTCTCCCTCTCCCCCTCTCTCTCTCTCTCTCTCTCTCTTTCTTTCTCTTCACCTCTCTCTCCCTACCTCTCTCTCTCTTCCCGCTCTCAATCTCTCTATCTCCATTTCTACATATCTATCTCCATCTCTGTCTTTCTGTCTGTCTCTGTCTCTTACTCACTTCCTCTCTCCCTGCTTCTCCCCATTCTCTCTCTTTTCTCTCCCTCTCTCAATATCCGTTTCTATATCCACCCCCTCTCCTTCTCTCTGTCTCTCTTCCACCCTTCTTGCACTTCAGGTGTTTGGTGATGCCTCGGTAGCACAGTCGGTGCTAAGCAATGGAGCTAATGGTGGTTTTCTCTCCATCAACTGGGGATGGGGTGTCGGTGTTATACTTGGTGTTTACTTCGCGGCAGGTGTATCAGGTAAGATGTTTGTGTTTAGTCTTTAGTCAACTCATAAATTCGTATTAGTAAAAGCAAGCAATATATAAGTAATTAAAGTCATAATTATATACAAGAACAGATCAATAAAAGGAAAATCCTATACAAATTAAGAAAAGTTTTATTTTTTAAAAGTTTTAATCAATCAAGCACATTTTTCTACATTTGTCACTCTTAACCCAGTTGCAATAAATAGGTACCTGATAGAAAGTGACTCCTTGAATGCTGTCACCATCGTAAGACAGCTACGCTAAATGAGGGCACACATAGTATATGCAGGCACCTTTAACATTGTCATCCTACCGCTTTCCCATTTAACATCTTGGTGGAGAGTGGCAAATGTAGTTTGATGTCTTGCCACATGACATAAGTGCTGCGGTGGGACTCGAACGGCGAATAACAATATGCGATCCACAGTCTGGTGACGTATAGAGTCGCGGCTGAGATTCGAACCGCGAACCATGTCATTAGTAGTCCGGTGATGTATCCACTAAACCATGACACCTCTACTTGTATGGCTTTATGCAATCTTTCTTGGTTTCATCCTCAGGAGCCCACCTCAACCCTGCGGTGACCTTGGCCTTCGCTTGCTTAGGACGGTTCCCGTGGAAGAAGGTCCCCTTCTACATCTTAGCCCAGATGGTCGGTGCCTTCATAGCTGCAGCCTGTGTATTTGGGGTGTATTCGGGTAAGTGTATAAAACCACAAACGCGTTAATTATGTAAGCGGGACTACACTACTTTTTTAGCTACTGGCGCCCTCTATATAGAAAACAATGCCTAAGCGGTACCCGTTGGTCTCCCATGATTCCCTTTTTCTTATGTTAATTCAGAGCTGTTTTGATGAGATAACTATCTGCCAGTGACCAAGCAGGGAGGTCTAATCCCTCCTGGCCAAACTAGTGCAGATATGCTTTAAGTACATACATGTGAAGTAATACTCCAGTGGTTCCAAATAGACTTTTGTTTGTGCTTGGTTGGGGGTCGATGAATGAATGAATGAATGTATTAGTGAAGTAAACATCGCAATTGGAAGACAAAAACAGGAAAGCCACATCCTAATATACCTTTAAACATATACTTTGACAGAACCTTTTTGGGGGAAAGGTGTAGTTATCTATTATTTTTTTTATTGTATGTCAACATTGTCAGTCACGCTGGACAGAGGCTCGTTCAGTCACCGCAGAAACATGTGTTGAACAATGTCAAAGAGCTTGCCAAATTCGTGATCGAACTCGGAAATGTAAAGTCTTTGGGCTCAAGCACAGCTGCAATGCTGGGATTATACAATAAGAGAAGTCATTGTTTCTGAAATAACATCATCATTATCCTCAATTAATTTTTGGCAGAATAAAAGAGGTCACTCATTGTGTTAAGCATTAATTGTTGTACTTTTTGTGACGTTTTCCCTCCCTTCCCCTTCCACACCTGTTTACTAAGCACTAAAGTTTGTAAACAAATTTGATCCAGCCAATGGCATTATTTTAAGTAAAACATTCATTTTGTTTCATTCATTTATTTATTTTAATTTCTAATAAAATACAAATAAAAGTATGCAACATCTTTACAAAACATTTGAAATAGACCTCAATCAATGCAGCAATGAATAACTTTAAAGAACGAATAACATTCCGCTTTTATATAGCGCCAAATACATCGACGATTTCTCTAAGCGCTGTACAGATATATAATTACCCCGGTCATCGGATTCAGGCTTGCCCACACTCAATGTATGCACACTCTCCACTCCCTGGGGAGCATTTCAACCAGGTATCATTGTACAGACGCTCCAATACTGAGCAAACTTCATTAACTTTCGCATCCTACCAACCTGGGTGGAGAGTGGCATATGTAGATTAACCTCTTGCCAAAGACGTTAGTGTCGGGCTGGAACTTGAACCCCATACCTTGTGATCTGCAGTCGGTCGACTTATCCACTAGACCACAGCACCTCTACAACAAAAAGTAGATTAAACTGCAAATGAAATTTGATCCATATAATATGGAAATAGAGAGGTCCACTGAAAAGCACAGTTTGTAAATTGTGGACCCCTCTGATAGTAACTAAGAAAAGTGAAATACATAAACAAACAAAAGTAGAAGGATAGTGGCCGACATGATATTATTAAGAGGATGAAAATAATGATTCACGCGCAAACGTATAGAAGAATAACTTTGAACATGCAGACTTTTCTCTTGGTATCCTCTATTTATCTCATGTTGTGCCCTTCTTTCTCTCTCTCTCTCTCTCTCTCTCTCTCTCTCTCTCTCCCTCCCCCTCTCTCCTTCTCTCTCGCTCTCTCTCTCTCTCTATATTATACATGTATATCTCTCTTTCTTATTATTTATTTCCTTCTCTCTCGTCCTTTCTCTTTCTCATCCTCTCTCTCTCTTTAAGCCATCCTCATCCTTGGCTGTCTGCCATGTTCCAAACTCTCTGTATTAATTTGTCTTATTCCTCTTCTTAATTATATGGGTCCTTCCATTGTATACAATGTTATCAACTCCACACCAATTTTGGGCACCTTGAAACTCCATCTCACTTTCTTTCATACTGTATGAATCAACGATCCTCTTTCCGAGATTCATTGAATGACAAGGTCCAAGGGGCCCCATGTCACACATAGGGATCGGAGGAAATGCCCCTTCCTATCATCTGGACCCCCTTCCTGTTTCCCCCAGCTCCTAGCCAAGCTTCTTGATTTAATTCCTACCAGGAGATGCACCCTTTAATTGAGTGATATATTTAGAAGGATTTGTCGAACTACAAACAGTTCAAACGCGTAGCTTACATCTTTGCAAACAAACAGAAAAATCCACCAAGAACTGATAACAAGAACGAAAGCACAAATAAAATCTCGTAAATACACGTAATATTATTTACACACTTTCTAAGACTAGAAAACAAATAAAATAATTGTATTAGTAGGCCTATGGTTCCTTTATTAGGCCTCACCATGGTAGGGGAATGAGAACGGCAACTCGCTCACAAGTCTCAAATTTGAATATTAATGATGTACCTTGAAAATAAATAGTAAGGGTGAGTTTTCTTGTCTTTAAAAACATAAGGGCCCCATTTCACAAAACGTTCTGTCAGTGACAAATGACATTTTTTTGTTATAAGCTAGTGAAATCCTTGCTTCTGATTGGTTATCAGCAGATTTGTCACTGATTTTGTCATTTTTCATTGAAAAAAGGCGTTGTGAAACGAGTCCCTGGTGGAAGATCGCTATGCAACGAGACACTTGGTTCAATCATGTGGATTATCACGAAACATCGTCAGAATTTTACTTAGAATTTAATGTTCAGATTTTGGGGAATTGCTTCTTGAATGTCGGTGTAAGTTCAATGAAATAAATCACATTTCAAACTTAAGCCCAGATCAAATAAAGGATGTTTACATGAAAGCTATTTCGTTGTTTTAAAAAAAAATATTTATTCCGAATTTACGACGCGTGTTTACTTAGCCTCTGGGCTATTCCCATCGGAGGGGCGTATATAAATCACTTCCATTTCTTGCTTATAAAACCTGTTAGAGTTCTATCAGTAGATGGCGCGCTTGCACTATTGGCATAGAGAGAGATTGGAACATACACATTCTGCCCGCCTCAGTTATACAAGTTTCAGTGGTTTCTTTTTAATTTGGGTGTCCCACGAGGTGTTGTGTTCTTGGGTAGGTCCTTGGATTGGTTCGAATCCCTGCCTCACGATCGCACCTATTTTTTTAAAAGTCAACTCAAGGGTAATTTCACTACCCTTTTTTAACATCCCATATAGCAAGACATTAATCTTCATTTATCACACTTCACCCAGGTAAGGTAAATGAGTACCTGGTAGGATCCGTCCTTAAAATGTACCATAGGCTGGTAACGGTTTACGAAGCTATGGCTTGTAATTATTAATTTCCAAAATTCATTGAAAATGCATGTAGATTTTTATGTTCAAACGCCATACAAAAACGGAATTGTTGTTATTCCACTGGTTTAGTGTTTCAAAATCATATTTTATCCGATGACGTTTTCTTATTTCATGGATTTCAGATGCTATCAATGATTTTGACGGTGGAATTCGAGCTGTACTCGGGGAGAATGGGACAGCCGGCATCTTTGCTACCTATCCGAAGGACTTCCTCTCAATCTGGAGTGGACTTGGAGATCAGGTAAAACCCTCACCTTTAGCATGTAAACCGTCAAACATTTTGTTTGGTGTTTTTGGTAGGGGGTTGGTGGTTATTTTACTTGACTGCTATTAAAGAAAGCATAAAAGCTTGTTAGTAAGCAACCAGGGGACCGACGACTTTAGGTTCTCTCCGAGGTTAAGTTCTTCATGTTTCAACGATCCTTTGTTGGTCTAAATATGGCCGACTTTTCTTTATCCTAACTCGATCCCATTCATCTCCCATATTTGTCGTTTAGATATTAGGCACTGCCCTATTGATGTCCTGCATATTAGCCATCAGTGACAAGAGAAACAACTCTCCTCCTAACGGCATGGAACCCCTCCTTATCGGTCTTGTTGTATTCAACATCGGTATTTGCTTCGGATACAACTGCGGCTATGCCATCAACCCTGCCAGGGATCTGGCGCCGAGGATATTCACCGCCTGCGCGGGTTACGGCCAAGATGTTTGGACGTGAGTATAATGCCACTGCGCACGAAGCGTTATTTCCATTTCGCCATTCACACACATTAAGAGCATTTAAACCCTGTAACAAGTTAATTGTTATGAAAACAGACAAATAAGAGAAACAGAATTATGGTGAAAGTTTGAACAAATTCGAATCTATAACAAGAAAGTTATGAATGCTTTCAAATATGAGATTCATGCAGATTTCAAATTGGCGAATTGGTTAGCGTTTTGTGTATAGTCGTATAAACAAAAATCCCTTTGTCGTATACACAACTTTACTTGCTATTGTTGTCCTAAGTCCCTTCTCCCTTGGGGCACTACTCAAAATATATTAAGTATACCATAGTATTATAGGTTCACAGAAGTTAAGACCTCCTGAGTCGTACAGTTTGAAAAGTTGACAATTTAGTTATTTTATGTTTTGAAACAAATAAGTTGTCCGGCACTATGTCACAGTGACAATACCGATTCAGTTAATTGAAGAGCCCATATGTTTAGATTAGGCCTTCAGTTCGTAAAAGATAAATATGGACGTGCATTATAATTGTGTAAAGCTGCGATATGCTCACCGATGTTAAGAATGTTTATAATTCTTGCTTCATCTGTTAAAATACATTATGCTTAATTTTGATTCACCCTTTTTTTTCTCCCTTAGTCCCAATGGTATGCATTGGTGGTGGGTGCCTATAGTGGGACCGATTGTGGGCGCCATCTTGGGCGGATACATGTACGTGTTTGCCATTGAACTCCATCACGACACGGACACGGCCTCGGCGAGAGACGAAGATGGGGGAGGAGATTACAGTAGGTTTCCTAAAGACATCGCTTGGGACGTGTTCAGGGGCGGATCTAACTTTTTGCTAAGGGGGGGGTTTGACCAAAATAATGACGATGCGGAGCATCGTCCACGAGCCGCGAAGCGGCGAGCCGATTTTTTTGGGGGTGTTTATTTGAACCCCGTAAGTGATGTTTTCCTGGCATCTATTAACACAATGGAGACCATAAAAAGCAGTGCATGATAACGTCTTTTTAAATCAAGTAACAGTTTAATACACAGTTATATCCAGAGTTATCATGTGTTTGGTTAAGTTACCAGATGAGTTGAATATCTTCTCACAATATTTGCACTTGAAAGGGTTTCTCTCCAGCGTGCGTTCTTTTTTCTTTCTTTTTTTCTTTCTTTTTTTCTTTTTTTTCCCTTTTTTTTGGGGGGGGGGGGGCCGGCCAAGGGGGGGGGGGTTTAAACCCCCTAAACCCCCCCCCGTAGATCCGCGCCTGGTGTTAAGTAAATATCAAGTAGAACATTGAAGTATGCCCGAGATGGAACGGAAGCAGAGAGAGAGAGAGAGAGAGAGAGAATAATAGGGTGGGAGATATAGAGATAGAGAGAAAGGGTGGAAGCTGGCAAGACAAAGAGAGAGAGAGAGAGAGAGAGAGAGAGGGGAGAGAGAGAGAGAGAGAGGGAGTATGTATATACAGGTAAGTGAGATAGAGATATATTTTTTGTCTTGCTTGTTTGATTGCTGGCCAGAGAATTTTTGATTAAAAAGGTTAGGTGTTCATTGTTTTTTTTTTTTTTTTTTTTTTTTTTGGGGGGGGGGGGTATAATGGCAATCAGTCAAGAACTGACGATTATCAATAAATGTGATGAGTATAATATTATGTCCAGTCTACATTTTGACAGATGTTTCTGCCCATTATTTCCAGAAATGTCTTATCGATGTTTTCTAAAGTCGTTGTTTTTTTTATCTTGTTTCTTTGCCAGTGATGGCTGAATTGTCAGGAAAAGGTGAAGATAACCAGGCGGTTCAGAATCATGGACAGGCATGAGGGGTGGTTTGGGTGAACAGCACCATCTTTCGTTGGAGCTTCATTCATTTTGATGAGATATCAAACAGACCAATCAGTCCGATTGAGTACCAAGTGCGCACGTCATATTCGCTCTTCGTCGAGGTTACTGGTTCTAAACAACATAGCCTGCACATGAGGTTCACCGCGAAATCATTCAAGCAACGGGCTGGGGCAGGGCGAATTCAGTGTTTAGGGCTGGTGTGATCACGACAGCATTGTTTAGCTCAAATTTTGGAATCAGCAACCTTGACAACTTGGCCAGTATGACGTCACACTTCGGAACTCTATGGACAATGCCGTTGTAACCATGATGACAACTTTGGAGTGCGAAAATGGCTAAAGACGTGCTGCACAGCTTCATGCAGATATCTTTATGTTTCTTTCTTTTGTCTATTATTGTTTATCTTCATTCAGATTACTATAGGAAAGTAATATATTTATCACCATTATCTTTGAGTTTGAGGTTTTCTTTTACTTGTCATTCTAAGGCCTTTCGTTCTCGAGGGATTTGTCTGTAATTTTTGTGTGGATGACTTCATTATCCAGATAATTTTCATGTTATGGTTTCAAAGCAAAACAGTAAACATTACAGTTGGTACTGGCCAAACAAACTGTCGTTGTATTTTCTTCTTCCAATGCCGTGTAAACGTAATTTTGATAGCCATACATATATGAATTCCTGCATCCATAAATATTACAGAGTTTCGAATAGATCGAAGTCACCAAAATGCCACAACTTAGCACCCTAATATTTCATCCTATATTTCACATGTTTCGTGTGGTTTTTGGAATTATGAAAGCTAGGGAATTTTCCTTTTATACGAGTATATCAACAATAATGTGGTTTAAATAATAATTTTGGGGTTTCTTTTTTGATTTCACCCAATTTTTTTAATAAATAAATTCTTGATTCCTTTTTGTGTGTATACTTCGAGCAATGGCGTAGCGAGAGTTCCGACTTAAAGGGGGCACTCGGAGAAGGGTCATGTGATATTCTCACCTCGCTCTCTCTCTCTCTCCCTCTCTTTCTCTCTCTCTTTATATATATATAATTATGTATATTTCTTTTCGTCTGTCTCTTTCTCAATCTTCTCTTTGTCTGTCTGTATGTCTCCATCTCTCTCTCTCTCTCTCTCCCTGTCTCTCTGTCTCTTTAACTCTTTTTCTCTTTTAGTGTGATTAGGGTACGTGCCCCTAAATGAAAAACCACTTTACCTACTGTATGAATGAAGAATGTACATTTTGACTGTGCTTATATAATTCTCAGGACATTGCTAACTAAGTTATACGAGCGTTATGATTTTAAAATTCCCTTAAATATATGCGGGAAAACACAATTGTTATTGTTATTGTTATTGAAGTATTGATCATGAATTTTGTTAAAATTCTTATTTTATATCATCATTTGTCATCCTTAAGACTGATCTAGGCCAACTGGCCCTACTCCATTTTGCTGCTAGAGATTTCATACTAAATTGATTGCATTAACGGATCCAAAATCGGATGTGGAGTAGGGAAATGAGTAACGTGAAGAGATTTATCGTTATTTTTTTTTGACGGCCGCGTGCTGACAAATCCTGATTTTTAGTTTCCTAACAGAATATTATATGTGCTGACATCATAATCAGCCACCCATACGAAGGGAGCAACTTCAACCACGACACCTGATATAATAATGATGCTAATGATGCGTGTAGTTAGAGAAAATATGGTTTTAACATTTTGTATGTAGATGCTCACTAAAATTTGATTTGTAACATAAATGAATATAGTTTTCAAAGAAGAGTTTACACAAAATACATTTATTTAATCCTGTAATTTTAGTTGTTCTATGATAATCATGATGGTGCTTCACGTTTTCGTATTTTGTTGATTTCTTTTATAAATTGTGTATACAGCATAATTTTGTTGTTGTGTCTAAATTGAGAGCGATTGCTTTAGTAAGGGAAATTTAAATTATTTTCATGCCGTGTTTGTGTTATAATTGTGGTGTAATTATCAGATTGCACTTTGTATTAAAAATAGGGATTCTTGAAAAGTAGAACAGAAGGATGACGTAAGAACTAAAAGAAATATTTGTTTGTAAAGAGATAGGATAATATATATACGGGAAGTACTTAAAGACTTTTATTAACTGAAGTGTGAATGATGACTCCAACCAGAATATTGCTACATTCATTCTTCCTTATCATGTATATTCAATTATCACTCTTTTTCAAACCGTGTGATTGTTTACTCTGTTTTAAAGCCATACTGAACCAGAAGCCCTACTACAAAATGCCCTCTCGTGCCATCCCACTTCAGATGTAGCAGTATGGTCCCGTAACTTGCTGCTTTCCTATAGTTGTGCTGTTGGTTTTTGCATCGAGTACTCTGTCTGCGAAGTACGACAATGCTATGTAAGAGGGATGTGCTCCAATGGAATAATAAGAAGAAGATATTAGGCAATGTCTTACGCAGCTTGGCAAGTTGATCATGAGATGGCGCTGTGCAATAACCAGTACGCCAGTTCAGAAAACTAACAGTTCAGTATCGCTTTAAAATGTCTGTGTTTTTACATGATCATGTAGTTCAAGAAGCAGAATCGCTTAAAGCACTAGTCTACCATTTCATGTTTGAAATGATTGTTCGTTTCAAATTTACCAATCTGATCCCATCTTGCACACACACACACCACATACAGATACATACACACATACATATATCACATTGGTAAGCGATGGAATATAAATTATGAATCCAATATGAATTTGAGTGACTTCATATTCAATAATGCTTATAAAGTTGACATTTTAGCGTATCATGATAAGAAAAAGAAGAAGAAGAATATCTTTTCTAAAGACCTTAAAAATGATCAATAATTAGTCTAGTAGGGTAGGCTACATCACTTGCTTCGGCGAAAGAATGGGGTGTTTCCAATTCCCTATTTCGAGCTGAACATATACCGTTTGAAACCGGTCTGAACACAGTTGAAACAATGTGTGGTGTGATGATGTGATGTGCAAAGCATGATTCTCGGTGTGGGAATACATGATGCCAGTTCTGCAATGTGAACACAGTATGTTACATGGCGAATTTCTTCCAGTTCATCGGTCGGGCAAGCCATGATGGAACTCCACAGTGTGATTCTTCATGTGGTGGTAATCCACAGTGTGGTTCTTCATCTGGTGGTACTCCACAGTGTGGTTCTTCATGTGGTGGTACTCCAAAGAGTGGTTCTTCATCTGGTGGTACTCCACAGTGTGGTTCGTCATGTGGTGGTACTCCACAGTGGGTATTTCATGTGGTGGTACTCCACCGTGTGGTTCTTCATGTGGTGGTACTCCACAGTGTGGTATTTCATGTGGTGGTGCTCCACAGTGTGGTATTTCATGTGGTGGTACTCCACAGTGTGGTATTTCATGTGGTGGTACTCCACAGTGTGATTCTTCATCTGGTGGTACTCCACAGTGTGTTTCTTCATGTGGTGGTACTCCACCGTGTGGTTCTTCATGTGGTGGTACTCCACAGTGTGGTATTTCATGTGGTGGTGCTCCACAGTGTGGTATTTCATGTGGTGGTACTCCACAGTGTGGTATTTCATGTGGTGGTACTCCACAGTGTGATTCTTCATCTGGTGGTACTCCACAGTGTGGTTCTTCATCTGGTGGCACTCCACAGTGTGTTTCTTCATGTGGTGGTACTCCACAGTGTGGTTCTTCATGTGGTGGTACTCCACAGTGTGGTTATACATGTGGTGGTACTCCACAGTGTGGTTCTTCATGTGGTGGTACTCCACAGTGTGGTATTTCATGTGGTGGTACGCCACAGTGTGGTATTTCATGTGGTGGTACTCCACAGTGTGGTTCTTCATGTGGTGGTACTTCACAGTGTGGTTCTTCATGAGGTGGTACTCCACAGTGTGGTGTTTCATGTGGTGGTACTCCACAGTGTGGTGTTTCTTGTAATAACAATGTGTCCCGTAGGTTGTGATTCTCCCTGTACTTAAAGTGTGCCTACAGTGTGGACACATTGTGAATAAAGTGTATAATGCTGTGAAAACTGTAGTGGTAGTCCACACTGTAATTTTCTCTGTCAGTACAGTATCTACCGTGGTGTGGAGTTTGTGGACACACTGTGAACGCGTCATGTTATGTAATGAAATAATTTAAAGTAATAAAACAGTGTGGACAAAGTGTTAATAAAGTCTGGTATACTAATACACCGTTTTCTCTTGATTATGATCGTGGTAACCACACTAAAATTTGTGTTGTCATTACTGTGTATATCATTACATGCACGGTTTCGATACAGATTGAACGCATTATGAAACTGTCCAAGTTCCCCAAATGGTCACACCAGTGTTACTCCACAGTGCAAATGTTTGTGCCACAGTGGATAAAATAATCTGCTATACGATGAACGTTTTCAGTTTTCTCTTGCACACAACAATGCTGAACATGTGGGTACCCCTACTGTGATTATCTTTGACAGTACAGTACAGTTTCTAATTAGATCCCCGAATGGTAACACCAGTGTTACTCCACAGTGCAATTCTACCGTGTAGCAAGTGTTTGTACCACAGTGGAACAAATAGTGTTAATGAAGTGTTATCTGCTATACGATGACAGATTTCACATCTTTCTCGTTCACACAGCATCACTGAACATGTGGGTATCCATACTGTGATTCTTTATTTTAGTAGTATCTGCCACAGTGTGGAAACAGTTTTCAGACAACAACATTTAACTCAATGTAGACACTGTGGAAATGTTCAAATCCATTTTGTGGCATGATCACAGCATGCACAGTGTAGATGTAAATAGCCAATGCTTTTGTTCATAATTTCAAGTTTATGATATAAACTGTGTTTTTCAGTACGCTTGAAGGGCGAGTCGATATAAGACGTACTTATACCTATGAAAACATTGTCTGAAAATTGTTTATTCTTTTCAAAATCAGTTTTTATAAAAATCAATATTCATCAGAGTTTGTTATTCTAGATGTTTTTATGAGAGAGATAAACTGTAAATAATATTGAAGATTTTTGCACAGGGATCTTATATGTATAAACTGTTTCACATTCACCGATTAGCAACTTTTCTTTCGCATGTTTTTTGATAGTTTACCTGATAGTGTTCGTTAATTAGGTAATTCCTGTTGTGATGTTTTGTCTTTATTGGATGGCCTCTGTATTCAGTGTACTATATAGACCAATAAATATCCACATGGACGTAGTTACCTTAGACAACATTCATCTTTGTTGTCTTTTGATTATTGTGCATTTTAGCGATGTTTCATTTTCGCTCCACGTTAAGTCTCTGACTAAAGTTAGCGTTAGTTATGACGTGTATCTATTCATTTAAGATGTATTATGATTGTCAATCATCATTTTAATTATCACAGAAATGTAACAAACACAACCAATTTTCTCACACATACACATTAAAAATCAGACGAGTTACATAGACACGGGGGCGCTCCTAAATTACAATCTGACAAACGTTATCAACCCATTTAGTACAAAGAATGTGACGCTTCATAATTTGGTCCTAGGCCAGCAATTTTAGACTTAACAAAAATACATGAAACATCTAACCTTTTATTTCGTTAAGACTTTGTTTCAACAGAATGCTGTCACCCGGTATATAATAAACAGGCGACATTAAATAGATTTCATTAATTCTGTGAAAATCAATCAATAATTTAGCAAGTCCAAGACCACAAAGCAGCGTTTCACAACACCGTCCTAAGTACAAATTTACCGACATCCCAAAGGGATACATGTATGGGATGCCGGTGAAATTGTACGTATAACAGTCTCGTGAAACGATGCCCTGGCGATCTGCAGATATTTGTTCCATGCCAAGTCAAAGTAGTAGCTGCATAGATTTAATTCGTTCAAAATGTTAGAAGCTATCCAGTTAACTTAACCCAGGTTCTTTCTTTAGATAGTCCCTCCCCCTCCGCCAGGCAAATGGTATTTCTTACCTTTGTCACGATGCATCAAACTCAGATATACATCTCTTGTCTCGAGGATTCAAAAGAAGTAACTTTTATCTGCATCTTCATCTTCTTCTTCTTCTTCCTCTCTCTCTCTCTCTCTCTCTGAATCTCTTTACCTGCCTCTTTGTACTCCAGATAATTACAAAAGCACCCCCAATGAAAAATAAGTTAAAATAGAAACTAGATTTTAATTCGTCACTGCTGACAAATTAGGTGACCTGCAGCAGATCGATCGGAGCTGAATGGCGAAAAAACGATAGCCAGACCCAGACGGCATCTCGCGTACGGTCGAAAATCGTTCACTGCATGATAAAAGGCCTTTCATGAGTCTTTGCTCATACATTTACCTATAACAGAATTAGCCATAGAAGACGTCCCTCATTAGAAATGATGGAATAACTTTGAAAATGACAACAAATGGATAGGCACGATCTGCTGCAGATCAACAACTAGAAAGCTGGAACTGTTCCTGCGAGCCTTCCTATATTTAGGCCACTGACGACAGATATAGGAAGAGAAAAAGAGACATCCCGCTGGCTTTAGGAAGAACGCCAAAATGTGAGTATAGGCATAGCTACCAAGTTTTCCTTTCATTTTCAATAATTGTGTGTAGCTACCATGAAATCGAGCAATATATTTAATTTACTATGAATAGTTTAACTTAAAAGCATGTCTTTACATAATTCCGTCCGATAGCAAAGTGAGTTTAAGTTGCGTTCTCGTGTGGTTTAGCTTATACTCGTTATCACTGTGACGTGTTTTTATGCACGGATTGACTGACAATTTTTATTTAATTTTGACGTACGGGGCATTTCCTGGGCCTCCGGAGGGTAAGGCAAAATATTCAAGCTTAATAGTGAATCTGAGAGAGAGAGAGAGAGCGAGAGAGAGTGAGAGAGAGAGAGAGAGAGAGAGAGAGAAAAGGTGGGGGAGCACGAAGTCAGCAAGCAACTTTTTGAGAACTTTTTACATACTCTATAGTTAAATAAGAATTGACGTCTCCAAAATTGATAAACCATCGGAATCTTTTTACGAGGAAGAAGTTGCAATTTGCATGAAAAGCCTCACTTTTATATTGTACAGATCTATTGCAACTTTGCATTGATTCTCACTTCAGCATGCTTTCCAACGGACGAGGGGGCGTTCGCCTCTCACCCTATGCTGGATAGGTTAAAGATTTAATTATGTATTAATACAGATGAACCACAATCATTATGGATTCATATAACTATAACGAAATAACACGATTGCAACTGATATTGCATAATCAACCTAAGACAATTTCAATAGGTTTGCCCGTCACCTAATGAAACACACTAAGAAATAAAGGTAGAATTATTATGCTACAATAGCAGCACCCTCTGCCATGCAAATACGCGTAGGTGGATTCCAAATCTACACTCCAATTGCACCCTTATTTCTTAGTGTGAACGTGTGAACATGACAATGACGTACTACGTAATATAAACATTTTTTTGTTTGTAACGGGACAAACAAAGGGGTGTTGAATTTGCCCTTCATACATCACATTTATTTGATTCTGATAGCAAAGTAGGTAGGTACTCTGGAGTCTTTCACCCCTGTGAGGATAATGATGTCCTGGAATAGGTTTAAAATACAGGTCCCTTTATGATTATTAATTGAGCACCATTCGATATTACCTCAAGGTCTTATACAAATATGGTCTAGGACAATGACTGAAAACGGTATCAATTGGATTTAGATATTTTTATTGATATATTTATTGCCCTTTTTCAAAATTTTAGCTGATCAAGAGGGAATAAGACAACCAGAAAATCACGCAATTAAGAACTATATTTTCTAAGGCAAAACTTATCTAAAGCACATAGATAGGCATACATATCACATGCCATGTATAATAGTGAAACAAATTATATTGCAGATGTAAAAGTGAGGCGAATATGAGAACTGAATGATATCCCTAGAATAGCCATTTTGTATAGGCACAACAACAAATCTCACACCTTTCAGTCTGCCAGACTTATTTCAGGGATTCGATCAAATCACATGTTACAAAATTTCTCACCCGTTGCAAAGGGGAGTATTGATTAGATACAGGCGATTGGCGTAGGCCTGTGGGCCGTTACTTTGATTTGAAATAAAATCATATAATACTTTATTGATTTTCTCCTATAATAAAATCAGCTGTTTTTTCCGACCCAAAATTTAGATGGCTTTACGGTTAACAAATTAATTATTCAATTACCAAGTTTGTATTTTGTTTTAAATTGATATGTCCCTTTCTATACTTCTTGAGAATGTGATATACTAGAGCTTTAAATCCCAATGTATTAAAAAAAAGTTTCTAGTTCAACCAGTCCACCTTTTATTTTTGAGTTACGAAAAACAAGTAAAAAACACCCAATTTACAAGGGGTATGCACATTTAGATGTTAATATATGAATGTACCATCATGCATATATTACCTGTTTTATTCATCTGTTTCCTATTCTATTCGTTATCAAGCAGTGGTAAAACTATCATACCTGTAACATTTAAAAAGATGGGTCTTTGTAACGAAAATTAATCTGTTCAAATATTTGAGAGTGCAAGTATTGCTTTAAAGTACCATCACAGCTTATATTGTAAAACATGCCTAAGGTCTTGTGACGTGGAGTGGTATGGAGACAGTGTGTTGTCCCTCTTTCATGGAGTAAGGCTATTGTGAAATATAATAATGATCACAGTTCATAAGTACATGTAGGTGACAGAATCTAATCTCATCTATATCGTGTTTGTGCTTGCCACGGATGTGATAGTGAGGTCTGCATAGATAATAGGGCCTGGAGTTACCATCCCCAATGATGAGGAGTTGCCATCGAGTCGTACCTGATTAATGGATGATCTTACCATTCTCAGTCCAAGATGTGGGTAAGATTTTGGCGAGGCTTGTGATGGAATAGGCCTAGCTAGGGAATAAGGAAATTCTAGGCAAAGAAGTCTAGGAGCTTTGTCCTTTGGCAAGGGGAACTCAGTGACTTTCATTCTCTTTTGTGTGGGGATGAAGGATGAACTCCCATTCATTCAGAACAGCCCATTTCAAGCTTAAGGTCAATAAGATAACTAACAGGTGCTTCATTATATCATATTCGTCATTTGTGTTTGGTCGCCCTTACCATAATTTCTATCAGTAACTAAAATTGCCACCTCTAAACACCATTCTTTCACACATTAATTTTGTTTGTTCTTTGATGCCTTTCCCAATACAGGAGAACTCGCAAGCGATCTAGTAGCATGGGTGCGTTGAGGCGATGCGGCACCAAACCTCTACTCTTTTTCTTCGTACTATTCACATTTGTTATAATCCTTTTACACACGAAGTTGGCTGACAATTCGATAGGCGACCCCCTGGAATTACCAGTGATGAATGGCCGAAGGGTAAACCCAATGACGTACCCGAAAGACTTGAAGAATGGGCAAGAGATGCAGCGAGACATGCAGCAAGATTTTAACCAAGTGCAAGATGCGGACACAAAGGCAAGTCTTCATTCACAGTACATTTTACCGGTTCTTCTAGGTAACAACGGCCCAAATAATCAAATCCAATCCCTCAAACTGGTATCCATCATTGCTCAAAGGCGAAACCTGACGCTCGTCCTTGCTCCGTTTTTCGATCATGGACCGACAGTAGAAACACAGCGCCCTCACGCCTTTGAAGAAACCCTTGATCCTGACATACTGGCCCAGTTCGTATCCGTAGTAACCATGGAAGAATTCAAACGCCAGTGCAAGGGAACGGTGGATGCGGTATTCCTTGGTACTAATATGGTGATAAATCAGAGTCTTTCTAAAACCAAGAAAAAAAACATTGGTGTCGGTCATTCCGTCAAAGCATATTACACCTGGACGGGAGTAACGATACCTTCAACTTTCTTGTATATGAACCGATCTGATGACGTCATTCAGATCCATGCCGATCTGCCGTACGATATACCTGTTGAGGATTTTCTCGATAAATATCCAGACTCGTTGACTACATCGCATCAGTGCAATGCATTTCTTTACCCGTATGGGTATCTGGGTCGACTAGTGTACTGGGAAAACATCAATCGTTACAACAAGTACTTCGTCAGGGGAAAAACAGTCAGAGAAACGGCGCAAAACTTTATCAACACTGCCATGAGGAACTTGACATATGTTTGCATACATTGGAGATACAACAGAGAGTGGAAGAAGTATTGGTAAACATTCCTCACAAATTCTTTCCAAATTGTATATGAAAGACCGAGAGAAATCCTTTCAATAAAACCTGACGATACAATTTCTGATCATTCTAGCATACAGATTGTTTAATATATCTTGCTACTGGCAATTGCATTTTGGGGTTATCTTAAAGTTTTGGTAATTTCTTGGTCACACTTCATTGTTTTTAATGATAATAATACCGATTTCATATAATAGCTCTTTACCATTATTATAATTACATTTACCTGGTCACTGGATACAATTACTGTTAATATGCGCATTACATTGCACATTCTCCACTCCTTTGAAATGTGAGTTTAACAGGCGCTTACTTCAAGTTAGAACGAAAATTCCACAATATTCTCATGTATGAGGACAGAGGAACTCAAAGTATTGCTTCAATGAATTAAACAGGAGTAATAGTCTTGTAATCGGTGATATAATTTTCCAATATACCGCCTAATTTGAGGGTGGATTTGCCTAATTTTTTTTTTTTTTTTTTTTTTTTTTGGGGGGGGGGGGGGGGGGGGGCTACACAAATTTGTATTAACGTATTCATTTTCATGAATAGATAACGTAATAAAGTAACATATACATTTTTATTGACAGGTGCAGTAAACATCGAGCTGATAATGATCTGGATCTCTGCAACGCGTTGAATGCATTAACACCGTCCCACTTGGCAACACAAATTTCTCACTTCATGGCGGAATCCGACATAAAAGCTGCTTATTTTGCATCAGAACTCGATAACCAGGTTAGTTAATAAGCCAGTCAGACACAACTTCAAAAAACCGAGTACAGGCAAATACTCGGAAAACAACATAAAACGCTTCGTGACTACAATGCATTCATTGTTCAGTGCGTTGCAGTGGGCATATTAAAATCCTCCAAGGTTAATCTGCCGTTGATAATATATATATTATCTTTTAGATATTGCTGTGGATATAAATATTTCATACGTGGGTGATTTGGAAGGCATCTTTATATAACCAGTCCTTATTGGATTTTGAAGAAAATTGACCTACAGCGTTTTATATCGATAGTAGGTTTACTTTGAAATATTTTCCTTATGCATTTTGTCCTTTTTACACACTACCTCGCATTGAACGTTGACGGTTTTGTTGTATTCACCGCGCTTTATTAGCTGTTTTTAAAGTATTTGGGTGGTATTCTCGAAAGCGGACTAACTTAAGTCCATGGTTTAATCTACTAACTAAGTATGGAATGCAAAGTGTCCATATTAATATATTTTTGAATAATTTGATATGTCCCTAAATTTCCACGATAACATAATTATATCATAGTAATAATGTTGTTTATTAATCACATTATTACATTTTATTTTAATTCAGTGTCAGATTAAATTATTCAAAAACATATTCATTTGGACACTTAATTTGCACTCCATACTTAGTCGGTGGATTAAACCATGGACTAAAGTTAGTCCGCTTTTGAGAATACCAACCAATGATTTTACAAGGTTTTCCGGAGCTGTGTCTGTCTGTAAGCTTGTTGCGCTGGGTGACGTAAAGTGATTTGTGCCCCGGCGACAATTGTTCTGAAAATCACTTCTCTCTGTTAAAGATAGTAGGATTACAACTGTGGTTACAATATAGTGCAGATCGATAACTGAAATGATTAAACCAAATTGTCATGCCATATTATGATATGTATAGTTTTGATCCTTCGTGAACCTCAGATTATATATCATTTAACATACCAACCTTTCATAATTGCTTCCACACAGTTTGTTTCATAATGTAATCGCATGACCACCACTCAACTGTATAAAATCAAATCCTGATCCACCATAGAAAATAGAGTTATAAAATAAATGCATGTATCATTTCATTCAATTTTTTTGTTGACAGAATGATTTGGTTAAAGGTCTTCGAAAAGGGGTACCAAACATTCACACGACGAGCGACCTCATCGACGAATCTCCAAAACTATCACGTGATAACAACTATCTGACATCATTAGTAGAACAGGAGATCTGTAAAGGTATAACGATATATTTTATGATGAAATTTATATTTCATAAAATGACAAATATTATCGCACATGTTCATTGAAAATAAAGTGCTTGTTATGCAATTCCTCACGAATTCATTTGAAAAAGAACACTCTTTTATAAAAGAAACCTCAGGCAGGAAAGGTTACAAAAAAGAAAGGGGTGGGGGAATATTTTGTCAAACATACATGAAAATGGCCTTTGTGATTTTTGTCATGAAACTGAAACAATGGAACATTATTTATTGGTGTGTAAGAAATATGTACGAGAGAGGAAAAGGTTGTTGTCTCGGTTGAAAATTAAAGATAAGAGTTTAAAGAATTTACTGGGAATGAAGATCATCTGCACACTCTGTTGGCTTTCATAAAAGCTACAGGTAGATACCAATCATTATAGCTAACGAATTATAACTAACTCTCTTGGAGAGGAAGGGAAGGGAAAGTAAAGTTTAGCACTGCACAGTTAACTCCTATTATTAATAAAATACTCGCACCCTGTTCATGGTCAACACCTAAAATTATTGCCCGCTCCATCGAATAAACGGAAGCTGCATATACGATACCCACTGAAGAGGAAAAAAACAGCGCCATCTAATCATCAGTGATGAACAACTAACAAACAAAAACAGCACAGCCAGGCAGAAATAATCTTTTTAGATTGGTCAGCCTTAAAACCCAACAAAAACAACAACAATCAAAGTCCAGTTAAACAAAAAAATCAGCGGCTTTCAATAAAATTTCAGAAATCAGACAAGTGATTATTATTTTTAAAAAGATGTTTGTAAATAATAATAATCGCTGTTTGACATCTCAAGAATTGATAAAAATCAGACATGAGACAATGCTGATTCAGCCTTACCATTTGCCGTGTTTATCATTTTGTTTAGCGTAACTTAGTACGATACTCATTAAAAAAAAAAAAAAATTCCTCTAGTGCAGAGTGCTTAATCGAGAACTGAAATGAAAATAGTTAGGGACTAAAGATCGTAGAGAAGGCCATTTAACACCATAGCATCAAATAAGCTATGATCCAAATAGTTTGCGACTGGTGATTTTGCGTGCGTGAGAGCAGAACGATTTGTCAATAACCCTGCAAATAGTACAAGACTAAAAATGCAAGTGAGAAATATTTTTTAGAAGTCTGTTGTTAACCATGACACAGTGGTAAACTATCTATTGTGAATAGCATAATGATTATTTGTTTCAAATATTAATTTCCTGTATTGTTATTCATTCAAATGAAAAAAAAAGAAACTTAAACGCTTGAACTTTAATATTTATTTTCTCTGCTTCTCCCGCCCAGAATCCACGTTTTACCTCTCTAGCAAGCTCTCATCGTGGTCAGATATGGTTATCGAGGATCGATACAACCAACGATGGCTAGACGTCGATGAACTTTTCAGATAGCCCAGGCCCCATACTAATATCCATCTAACAAAAGCAACAACAACAACGAAAAGAGTAGGCCTGCAGTGGTACATCTAGCTTCCGTCATACGAAATGAATCAACTACCTTCAATCAGCACACTGTTACCCGCTGACTGAGACCCGTGTGTAAAAACACGTTAATTTTACCTTTTTTGGAGATGCCCCCCCCCCCCTGGCGCTCAAGGGGGGGGGGGGGGGTGCGATTTTTCAAATTTTTGAGGGCCTTAGAAAAAAATTAGCGCTCACAGTCCCCCCCCCCCCCCCCTCCCCCTTGGACTAAGCCTTTCTTTCAGTTACACCAAATTAATTAAATACCCTTATTCAGCACACTGTTACCCGCTGACTGGGGCTGAGCCTCGCTATTTTACTTGATCCTTTTACCAGTATCATTCTTTATTACAAGAATACTTAACACGATCGCAGCTAATTCCGAAAAAGAAAAAACTTAAAGGCAATTTCAATACCCTATTATACATCCCATAGAAATCATCTTCAAATTGCGAAATCCCTCATTTTCATATTGGCATATTTCAATAAGATTTTCTTAAATTATTTTTTCCGAAAGTAGTTGAAATTGCATTACTGTTTTGCTGTTGTTTTTCGCACAAATTTTGCCGTTTATTTGTCATTTTGGGGTATACATTTCAGTTATTTCCTATGTTGTTGTATGTTTCCAACATCTTTACTCTTAATTCCCTTTCCCTTTTTATCTTTGTATCTTTTTTACTTCGTCTATCCCTTTCGTTCTTCATTTACTCGTATATATTATATTATCTTATGTGGCATACCCGAAAAACGCCTATGCTTTTGGTGATTTACGCCTCCTCCCTTGTATTAAAAAATGCTATCAGGGTTATGCACCTTCAGACTTATTAATGTCATTCAATGTATACACTTATTACTTTACTATTTAATGTGAATAAAAAATGGAATAGGAAGATTTTACTTCAAATTAAACTTCATTGAAATCCTTTCAAATATCCCCCCACATTCACCATCTCATATTTGATATACAATCTTGTCTACTAATAACATTTCTATTCTGTGTTGACAACTGACATATTTCTTAATTCATATATTTTTTTTCGAAGTTTAAAAAGTATTTTGTCGGAGAGCCTTTTTGCAAGCGCCATCATGTTGTGTCTAGAGCTAATAGCGATTCCGTCATTTAATTTTAAGCGATCAGTTTCAAGTTGTGTCTTTTTGTCATATATTTCTTTTTATAAAGCGGTTTCATCATTTGATATCATCACAATTTTTCCAATTCTTCAATATCCCTTTCCAAATCCTTTTCCTGTACACGTCACTAAAACATCAGAATAGAGAACAGTGGACTAATATAATATTAGAGAGAGAGAGAGAGAGAGAGAGAGGGAGGGAGAGAGAGAGAGAGAGAAAGGGGGTAGGGAGAGAGAGAAAGAGAAAGAGAGATTGAGGGAGAGAGAGAAAAAGAGAGAGAGAGAGAGAGAGAGAGAGAGAAGGTACAAGAGAAGATATTTTTTACTATTTCAAGTGCCAATACAACAGTTAAAGTATTGCCTGGGAGTGCTATCTCAAGTTTTTTTTTATTATAAGAAAATTATAATATTTATTTGTGAAATATACAAGGTGATCATCTTGATATGATATGGAAAGTACAATGTTCTGACAGAGAGAGGGCGCTATCTACTCATCCCACATTGAACCGCGACATTGCTTTGTTCACTGAGCACGAAAGACAATATTTGGGGAATTTAACAAATAACCGCCCTCCCGCTTAAAAGAGATGAATAAATGATGTTGATAATTGTAATAGTATTAATTATAATAATATAAACAAATACATAAATGACATTTTTTTAAAGGGGACAAAATCCGATGGAATCTTTTTATAATTTTTTTTGTTTTTTATGTTGTTGGCTGTTCTGTCGTCTCGACGATTTTAAAGAAGAAAAGTTACCCCCTCCCGACCCCCCTACTGTCTTTCTCTCTCTCTCTCTCTCTCCCTTTCTCTCTCTATTTTGCTCTTTCTCCCTCCCCTCTCTCTCCCTCTGTTATTCTCTTTTTCTCTTCCATTCTGTCATTCACCTTATCTTTTTCCCTCTCCCTTTCTCTCTCCTCCCCCTCTCTTTTTCTTCATGTTCTTTCTTCCTTTCTTTTTCATCGCCCCCATCTCCCCCGCTCTCATTCCCCCCTCCCCCTCCTCACTCTCTCTCCCTCCTTAATTAATTCTGTCTACTCGCTTTTTCTCTCTTCCCGTTCTTTAGTGAATATGTTAAACAAATATTTACGAACAATTCAAACGATAAACATGGTGACCCTTTTTCTGTTTTATTGATTCGAAAGCAACAGATTAAAGCAGACATACAGACAAAAACAAAAGCAAAAGGATGCAGCATCTAAAATAGATGAATTCATATAATGCATGCAGATTCAAAGATTATTATTATTCAAATATTCTTTTGCCAAAACGTATAGCGAGTTTTCTCTTTATTTTCGGCATTTGGGTTTGAATTTCTTTGTTACGTATTAACACTTTCTTGCTACCTTTGTCTATATATCACGACAAAGAATAAATGAAGATCACATAACATCACAAACACTACATGACCATATCGAATCATGTGTATTCATTATTTCATTTGAATTTTAGTCAGAAATAAATACCATATCAAAGACATAGAGATAACATGCACATATAGGTTGCATGACAAAAGAGAAATGGCATTGTATTATATTTCAGAGTGCAACAGAACGTTATGACTGAATAACTGTGCTCCGTGTACTTCTCATCTCCTCCAATTAAGACATACTTAAATCTACTTTGTGTTTATCTATTCATTAAAATTCTCGACTTTCATTTCAACATGTACAAAGTTAACTTGACTTTACCACATTTGTCTTTAAAAAAAATTCCACAGCACGTAACAAAATGTTTCACATAGCAGTGAATGAAAAATATACCGAAGCTTTCCATATTGCATTTTTCAAAATAAACACCAAATAAACCCTAAAAATGAACAGAAAGCCGAAATCGCACAATATAAACTAAAACTAAAGAAACAGCGCGAGGCAGGCGCGTACGCAGGATTTGTTCAAGGCAAGGGGGGGGGGGGGGGGGGGGGGGGGGTAAGAGGACACTTTTTTTTGTTTTTGTTGACCTCGAAATTTGAAAATTTGACATTTTGCTCCGTTGGGGGGGGGGGGGGTAAGGTCACCTGGTTTAGGTCAGTCATGGGGATAAAAAAAAAAAAAAATCCAGAGGGGGGGGGGGGGGGGGGGGGTTTAGGGGGGTTTTGGGGGGGTTTTGGGGTTTTTTTTTTTTGGGGGGGGGGGGTTTATACACATTAAAATACCAAAGGGAGGGTTTAACACCCCCAACACCCCCCCCCCCCCCCCCTGTGTACGCGCCTGGCGCGAGGATACCATGTTTTATACAATTTGATTACAATAGCTATTGCTTTAGAATGTACCATGGAATGCGTGTTGAAACATCACTAGGAAAAAAAAATCCTTTTAAGGAATCACATCAACAACTTTTCATGAACATATTGCCCACTGTTAAAACAAAACTGTGTTCAGAGGGTAAAAAAATGACAAAAGTATGAAGACAAAAATAATGTGAAATTTCACGTGAAATCAAACATTTTGATGATTTGATCGTTGACAACTAAAAGATGATGCTTATCTGACTACATTTAAATTGTTGATAATAATAATAAATTAACACATTAGTTGAGTACTTCAATGCGCTTTACGATGTTAATATGTTCAATACCCCCTTTCAGTTCATTTTCTGCCCTTTCATTATGACACCTCAATCAGGAAAAATGAGCTAGGAATAACAAAGTTCTGTTTATTTAGAGTAATGCTTGCATTTCCATAATTTGAATGAACGAATTCGTTTTCACTGGCTGCCTGCCGTAGCAACAAACGGAATGGATAAAAGACTTAATCCCGTTTCGTTGAAGATCAGCCATGCACAAAGAAGACGAAAGACTTGACGAAAGACTTTCTAGAAATGTGATTTTTTCTTTGAAATTCAGATACCGCCCTAAAAAATGACTTTTTGGTACCCTCTCTTCAATTTTTTTTTAATCACTCATGCGTGAAATATGCATCATTTGAGTTGCATTAACTGAAAGAAGAGGATCAAAGCTTTACAAATATGTGTCATTTATTGATTACAATTGTGATTAAATTATGATAAAACATCGATAATTCTCGGTTTCGTTTTTTTCTAGGACGCACTGTATATAATCCTAAATGGTACATTAACCGGATATCATAAAAACTACAGTTCTAACCCTAATCCTAACCCTTGCCCTAAATTCAAAACAATATAACTAATTAAACTATAATGACTAATGATTACGAACTGTCTTTATTGGGAGATATTTGAGTTTCATCTGCCTGCAAACAAACGTATAGGGCAGTAATTCTATTGTTCAATCGTTACATATAAATATATTATGTAGTAAAAAAAAAATTGAGTAGACATGGTCACTAGCAGTACATTTTCATGTCCTGTTATAGATTGAAACAAGAATTACTGCCCTCTACGTACGTTTGTAGGCAGAGGAAACTTAAAGGTCTCCAAAGAAACAATTGCGATGATCAGTTGCCCCCATAGTCATGGTGGTAGGGCATTGATTTAAAGCGATACTGAACTGATGACCTTTCTGCCGTCGCGTATACTGTTAACAGCGCAGCGATATTTCATGGTCAACTTGCCATAAGTGCGTAACCAAAAACCTCAATTCCACTTCGCAGATAGAGGTCTCGATGCGTAATGGGGCTTTCACATATACACTCCGGGGCCCGTACGGCGAGTAAAAACAGACATTTTGGGAATTTTCGGCCGGTGTCCGGCCGGCTACCGTAAAGATCCTACGGGCGCCGGGACAGTTTTTGAAGCCGTACGGGCGCCGTGGTGCTGAGTCGGCTGCTCCCAATTCTCCCGGCGTTTTTATCTGATCGTTAGGTTGTAGAGAGCCCGTGAAGTGCCCGCAGGGCACCTTACGGGTCCCGTGCGGGCTCCGGACGGTGTCCGGACGGGCCCCTCACGATTTTTGGGGGTCAATTCTCATGAAAAATCTTTACGGGAACCTTGAGGTGCGGATTTCAGAGGACACATAGTTCAGTGCACCGCACGGGACCCGGCCGGGCGCCTTAAGGACCCCGGCCGGTCCCCGGCAGGGCACCTTGAGGACCCGGCCGGGTCCCGGCAGGGCACCTTCCGGGAGCCACGGGTGCACCTGCTCATCGGACGGAGCACGTAGTTTACCGGCCGGCATCCTTACGGGCGCCTTGCATTTCACTCGACCAATTTTCACCGGGCACCTCCCGGGCGCCGCAGAATATGTGACCACACATGCCGTAGAAAAGAAAATCGGACGGTTGCCGTGGATTTAGAGACCGTACGGGAACCGTCCGATTTTCATTTCTTCGGCATGTGTGGTCACATATTCTGCGGCGCCCGGCAGGTGCCCGGCCGAGTGCCGACCGGTAACCTTACGGGCTCCGTCCGATGAGCAGGTGTACCGATGGCTCCCGGAAGGTGCCCCGCCCGGGGCCCGGCCGGGGTCCTCAAGGCGCCCGGCCGGGTGTCGTGCGGTGCACTGAACTACAGAGCGAGTCAGAAAAAATGTCCCACTTTTTTAAAGTTGTATTGTTTGAAGTATGAATATTTAATCATGGGTTTCATGATAAATCTTGATAGAGTTATCCTCCCAATACATTTAGGTACCATTTTCATTTGAATCTCTGTATGCATCACTGAATAAAATATCCAGAAATGGACAATAAATACTAAATTGAAATTGAATTGAAATTGAATATCAGACAATCTTTACAAGACTGCCAGATCTCACTTGCGCCAAGTTACTGGGTGAGGAATAAAATAGTACATTGAACAAAGGCAGTCAGACACGCGCACACGCACACACACCCACATACACACGTACACAAACACACACACACACGCACATGCACACGCACACGCACACAAATGAGCATTCCATTCCCGACAAGGCCCTCCCAAACTGTTACTTTTTGTCGAGAATTCTTATTATCGTACGAAAAGTTGAGTGGCCGCTATCCTCTTGGTGCGTATTGGCGGATGTTGTGCTTCATGATGATGATGATGATGATGATAATGATGATGATGATGATGAAGATTAAGATGATGACAATTATGATGATGATGACATGATGGTGGTAGTGAATGTGTACAAAAGGGAAAGATTTTTAGGGTTATGCCACTTAAACATTCAGCGATCTTGATAAAAATCAATGCTCAATCAGAAAAGGGGTAATTATGAAACAATTATTGTCACCACGTGTGTTGTGTGTGTTGTGTGCGGTGTGTGTGTGCGTGCGTGTGCGTGTTTTTGTGTGTTTTTGTCTGTCTGGCTAATTGGATAATTGAAAAAAACTGGCGGTCTTTGTTCAAAACATTAATTTATTCCTCACCTAGCAACTTAGCGCAAGTGAGATCTGGCAGTCTTATAAAGATTGTTTGATGTTCAGTCATGCATGCAGAGATTCAAATGAACATGGTACTGGGAGGAAAACTCTTTCAAGACATATCATGAAACTCATGATTAAATATTCATACTTCAAACAATACAACTTTCAAAAAGTGGGACATTTTTCTGATTCACTCTGTAGGTGTCCTCTGGTATCGATCCGCATCTCCTGTATTTAAAACTGCGTTGTACATTTCGAGATGCCGCCGTGAGGGACCCGCACGGGCAATATTCATTTTAAATGGCCCCCGGACGGCAGATGCCTATTGTTGTGCATATCACCCGGTGCTCTTGAGGGGGCCCGTGAGGGCGCCGTAGAGTACACGTACGGAACCTTGAGCACCGCAAGGCGCCCGTAAAGATTTTTCATGAGAATTGACCCCAAAAATCGTGAGGGGCCCGTCCGGGCACTGTCCGGAGCCCGCACGGGACCCGTAAGGTTCCCTACGGGCCCTTTACAGGCTTTCTACGGCCTAACGGTCAGATAAAAACGCCGGGAGAATTGGGAGCAGCCAACTCAGCACCACGGCGCCCGTACGGCTTAAAAAACTGTCCCGGCGCCCGTAGGAACTTTACGGCAACCGGCCGGACACCGGCCGAAAATTCCCAAAATGTCTGTTTTTACTCGCCGTACGGGCCCCGGAGTGTATAATGTGAAAGCCCCATAAGGAAGCGGCGAGTGACAGGACTATACTGCTACAGCTGACCTGAGAGGGCGCTATAGAGGGGATTATGGAAGATATACTGTGTATGATCGAATCTCTTTGGGATTATGTGGTAGAGCCATCTATATACAGAGTTTATTTGGCCAACTTGGTTTCACTGGGTCACAACATGGCGTATATCCTTTTGTTTTGTGCTTGCCCAACAATTAAAGCAGCAGTCGCCACATTGTGTCCAACTCAAACCGGGTTGGCCAAACTCTGTGTATAGATGGCTCTGTTATGCGGTGGTGTCCCTTCTACAGTGTGAGTCAAAAAAAAGTTTACACCTAGAAAAATGCTAATTATTTTGAAAATCATCTATGAACAGTAAATTATTATACATCTCATGAAAGAGTGTTTTATCCTAAATCATTTAGTATCATTTTTGTGTGATATGTGTTCATGCTTGGATGAACATGAGGCATTGTTTGCGAGAGTGCAAAAATCGATTTGCGCCAAAGTTGCTTATGTGATGTTGGAATAAAACGATCAGGATTTGGGTACAAATTCCGTCTTTGCAGATCCAAATAACATCCCTGACATCATTATTCATGCCAGACATATCACATATCAAATACCAAATATCAAAGAACAATTGTGCGTGTGTGTGTGTGACTTTACTTCTGCAAAAAGCATATGCAATACATCTCATGTGATATATTCAATTCATTCTCTCACTTTAATAATTTTGCGCAAGTCAAATTTTGCATACGCTTTACCTTCTGGTCTTTAATAATAACACAGAGTTCAGTGAATACGGGCCTTATTTGGGTTGCACCGTCAATAATAATCACCATGTTGGAATTGGGGGGAAGGTGTCTGAACGAGCCTTAAAAAATGGGGTACTCAAACCATCTTTACACAAAGTGGCTTGGTTTCAGTTTGTCACTCACAACAAGGCACAAATTTTTCCTGTGCTTTTTTTTCGGTCGTTAAATAGTACATCGCCCCCTCCTCCCCTCACCCTTTAACACGGTAATGAAAAAAGACATTACCCCTTGATCAACAAGCTTTTAATAGCATGTTTATTGAAATTTGAACGGATCAAACATTACAGACGCAACTTTGGCGCAAGTCGATTTTTGCACTCTCGCAAACAATGCCTCATGTTCAGCCAAGCATGAAACACATACCACACAAAAATTATAATAAATGATTTGGGATGAAACACTCTTTCATAAGATGTATAATATTTTACTCTTCATAGATGATTTTTAAAATAATAAGCAATTTTCTAGGTGTAAACTTTTTTCTGACTCACACGGTATAAAGGGACACTATTATGCGGCAGTAGTACAAGTTACCATTCTCTGTTTTCACCTAAAGAAAATAGAAAAGACAGTTTGAATTCTCGCTATCGCCAATTTCCCGAAATGCCCGGATGTTACTTTCATTGCCTCCATTTCAAATCTCTGGGATAAGCTCAGTGACTTTGTCGCTTCCGGTCTATTTTATGCGGCTGTACTGTGCGGTCCGGTCTTGGCCAGCGGGGCGCGGCTCGGCAGGCGGTCAACGAGCTAGCGGTCGACTTATATACGTATTGCAACAGTTAGACGGTGGCACCTTTCACTCGTCCTTTGCTATTTTGATATTGTATTGTAAACTATTTCTATTGTTTTAATAAATTGTGAGTTGGAATGTTGTGCGATACTGTGGATCTGCTTTGTGCTGGTCGAGGAAAATAACCAGAAAAACCTTCGGAGACACCCCTGATTGAGAGTTGTGACTTAGGTAAAATTCCCAACAAAGTTTGAAATCATAGCACAATCGCGACAGTAGCCGTTCGCGGCATTTTGACAAACAAAAGTTACAAAATGATGGGCATGCAGTGCGATTCTCTAAATATTTCTTCTCGAACAATTATTATGGACTTGTAACAAAATCCAAGGAAGTTATAGTAGCCGACAATCAGAAAATAGCTTTCGACTCATACGTATAGTACAC